>UELV01105718.1:0-23956 GCA_900490015.1 Megastigmus stigmatizans
GGGGGAGAGGGTTGGAGGAGGGAAGCTCGGAACCGCTGGCAATGCGTCACTGCAAACCGCTGTGGCTCGCACGCCTGCCCAAACAGAATCCATCCACGTCAGGATTAAAATGCTAGGATATCAAATACTGGTCGCGCGGCAAAGGGACGAGAAAGACAAATTAGGGAGAGTGAAAGTCAACGTTGCTTTAATTGGCCTGACGTTGAAATTGTTAGAGTTTAGCTTCCATATATATTTGTTTGCTGCAATCTCTTATATTGATGAGTTTTTGAAAATGTTACGTATAAAGTTATGAAGTATAGGAATGCATATATTTTTAAATTTAGGACAATATGAATAGCAAATTTAATTAAATAAATAAAATTACTGTCTCAGCTATTTGAGTGATTTCAATAGTCAGTTGGAGATTAATAATTAAAGCATTACGGGAAAATTGTATGGAAAAATTAAGAAATAGGGCGGCTGATTCAGTAGAAGCGAGGGAGTCTGCTATAGAAAGTAAAACAGATGAGACATAGAGCGCGGGTAAAAGGGAGTAGGAAGAGCAGGAAAGTTGCCGCGCTGAATGGAGATTCACCTCCAGTGGTCAAATAAGATCCATCATCTTGTCAACCCGGGGGTAGAAGGCAAACTTTACCCGCGCCTGGGGACTATCTTTCCCGACTTATCTGGCGTTTCAACGATTTTTCAGCGGTTTCGCACACGACTTTCCCTTCGCGGCACTGGCTTTCTATTATTTGCTCGCGGGAGATCGATGCTCGCGATTATGTTGAGAATGACGTAAAAGTTTCCTTGACGCGTGTTCGACTCAATTCGCTTAGAACTGTCAATATTCGGAAAGCATTAGTGGGATGACATTTTACTTCTAAGTGTCAACTAATACTAGGAACAATAATTTTCGGCTTTATCGTAACAAACTAATGCCGTCAAATCAAATCAAATCGAAAATCCAGTGCTGAAAGTCGGCTTTTACAATTTTTATACTTTTTTATTTTTCAGGTTCCTCAAATGGCCACAGTCCAGTATTGAACCTTTCGAAAACCGCTGGTAGTGGCAGTGTCGGCGAACACTCCGGAAGCGAGGCAGGAGCGTCGCATCGTTCACAAGACGACGAAGAGGAAGAGGACAATCTCTCCGAGGATCTTGAAGAAGAGAACGAGAAAGACGAAGGTTGGTATTATACTATTTAATATCGAATTCCTATTACGTATCGAAAACAATCGTTATTGATTATATCAGTGCTGTAATTGAAATATTACTTCGACAATGAATTATATAAATATATTGAAGTAATTTGATTTCTGACGATTAGCATATGGCCATTTTCATAATGAAAAGACACGAGTAAACAACTGAATTATCCAAAAGTTTTGATAGAAAATGTTTGCACTATTTAGAACACAAATAATTAGCGTTTAGTCAGGGTAAGATTAATACAAATTTCTTTCATCTTAATTCTTCATTCAAATTGGACCTACGCACGCGTACAAGCCTGTTAGCATTTTCTACTTTATTATTTTTCCCGCACGAGGCTCGATTACCCTCAAGTTCGTCAGCGAGAAACGATCAATTACACGTTACAGCTCTCACCCACCCAAAAGCAAAGCCAATTAAATAATTCGCATAATTAGTTAGATAATTAGAGCGATCTTCGGTGTTTTTAAAGAGTGCAACCAAAAACAAAAAACAGGAGAAGACGTGAGATCCGCTCACGAGCATATGCTGTTCTTTCTCTCTTCCCTTGCGAGATAGTAGTTAAGCATAAGAGCATATTAAGAAATGGTGATTGGTAATCTCACGCATCGGCGCATGCATGCATATTGAAAATAATTATATCGCTCACGAGCTGGACACAACGAGCCACACTTGCAGCGAGACAGTCTCAAAGATGAGTTCCTCTCTCTCTCTTCTCTTCTTCCCTTCGCATCTCCTACCACGAGGCGAGTGAGACGACTGACCGGTGGGCCTCTGACCCTCTCATCGATCATCTCCATCCTGAACCGAATGACGTACTCCAATTGGTCCTTCCACTCTTCTTGTTTTCTCTTCTTTCTTCTTTAACCGTGCGGCGCTGCAGAGCTTCTTGTTCTGTGTTACTCTCTTTTTCACTCGTGCGGCAGTGGCTATCATGACCCTTGCGTCTCTCCTGCTGTATCTATGTTGCCTTTCAGACGTTCCTTAGATGTTATGGGCTGTTGTAACGGTGACATCGTTGCAAGAGAAGAGGGAATGACAAGAGACATTGATTTTACACGATCTACACGAAAATTCATCCAATTCTCGATTATCAATAGGATTAGTTGTGTTATAATTAGGGACCAGACCAGAATTTTAATTATCGGTGGTCTCTGCTTCAGACTTTCAAGCTCCTTTCAGATGAATAAATATTAACGAGTAGTTTTTGTGAATATGTTTAATTTATCGAGTCATAAAAAATTAGTTTGACATTCACCTAAAAATAAAAACTTATATAAAGAAACGCTAAATAGTTACTTTTATCGAACATTCAATCTGAGCTTAATAGCAATGAATTAAATTAAAGTACTAAATAAGTTTATAAGAGGAAAGCAAAACTTATCTAATTTGGTTCAATGAGAATAAATAATAAATGAATTTCCGAATAGAGCCCGAATGAAGATCTTGACGTGAAGTAAGCGTGAGAAAGACTTGGCAGTTGGTTTGATGAGATGAGAAACCGCTGCCAAGCCGAAGCGATCATTAAAGTTGAGTCTTCGGTATTTAGTTTCGTTTTAATAATGAAAGATGGACCTCGATAATAATCTTTTCCAAAAGGACCAATGGTCCCAAGAAGAAGGAACAAAAGTACTGTGGGCACCGAGGCTCGAAAATCGTATTGATTCCTAATCAGCAACTTCATTTCTCCTTTGTCTTCGTGTTAATTGAACTGAAAATCTAGTTTAAGGATAATGATTAAAATAAGAAGTAAAAATTGTAACATTTGATTATTAAAGATTGATTATTTCTTTATCTTTGGTAACAATTTTTGACGATTTCTTTTATAACAAACTTCTTTAAATGATTATCCAAAATCCTCATCCGAATGTCCGACAAATGAATAACTGAACACTAAAGTACAATAATCGGCTATCTGCATGAACGAAATCTCGTGGAAATTCGTAATTAAAGAGTAAATTCAAATATATATACAGTCAGGCTAAAAAGTCTGTGTAAATCGCAAGAAATGAGGGAGCTCTGGTTCTTATACGATATGCTCGGTCTTTTGGTCCGTGTCGCGCTGCGTGTCGTACGTGGATCGGGTACAACGAAGCTATTGGGTGATCGGCGTAGAAACCCCATCGAACGCCCGTGGGAGTCTACACGCTCATGGAATGCCGTTCTGATTTAATGAGAGGTGGTATACACTCTTGCGAAGCGAGCAAGCTGCTGTTGTTGCTGCTGCTGCTGCTGCTGCGCTCCGGGGCCGCGATTTGCCGATTCTATTGGGTAAAAGTCCCGACTGCTGCTGCTACTACTACTACTACTACTACTACTACTACTACTACTACTACTACTACGTACTGTTGACTTGCAGGAAACCTTCTCTGTCCAGACAAAGAAATGCGAGAGGAGCGCAGCGGTGTGTATATACACCGGGAGAAACGGAGAAACGAGAGGAGGTGGAACGGGAGAGAGAGAGAGAGAGAAGATAAGGCAGAGAGAGGTGCATAAAATCCGCGGCTCGGAGTTACTCCCCACCTCTTCTTCTTCTTCTTCTTCTACTCTGGTCTATACTCACTCCCCCGCTGGCCTCGCCAACGTGTTTCTACGTTTTGAGATCTCGTCCCTTCTTTTTTTTGCGCATTTCCAGCGTTTTGTTACTTCGTCCTGAAGAGAGATTAGACCGAATTTAATGCGTTGATATTTTTCTATCATTGCCTTCTGGTTGTACCTCTTTCTCGAGTGTTTTTCGTTGTGAGATTAAGTTTATTGATCGGTAAAGGTGTTTTTCTTTCGGACCGTATCAAATTTTATATGGTGATTATAATAAAAGTAAGTACGTCTCTTGCTGATTTCTCGTATCAATTCTTACATTGCATTTAGGTTGATGCAATAAACCCCTACAGCTGTAGATACAATAAACGAGGATATCTCTGTCTTGAAAACCACAATTGACTTTAAACTTCTCACCACTTTCCTACACTTTGAACAAACCACACAAGCAAACTCCAGTTGTCTCAACATTATATATACGGTACCACTCAACTCCACAAATTCAATTCGTAGCAATTTCTAAGCCAAACGATAAGCCTCGCCCATTATCATCCACAACTCGCCTATGTCCAGCGCGATCAGCCACTTTGTTTCTTTTCTCCTTCAACGCATCCCGACATCCCGATGCACGCATATCTCGTCTTGGACATCGCAGTTTTCTCTCTCTCCATCTCTCCCGTAAGCTGCACACACACACACATACACGATTTGAGGACCTCCCCGGGGCGAACGCGCACCGCGGAGACATCCACGCGTGTGTGGGTTATAGCGGTCGCTCTAAGTGGTCTGCAGCTAGTCGAGCGCAGCTCGTGCGCGACCGGTGCACAGGTTTACACGCATAATCCGGAGGGTCGTATCATCGGTGCGCGCATCGGAGGGAAAGAGAGGCTCGACGACGACGCAAGACGGCCCACACCGGCTCTCTCTATTCTCTCTCCCTCGATTCCTCCTTATACCTTCTGCAAGGCGGTTGCTTTACGGCCGACGATAGGTAGTTTATTGTATCGTCTTTTAATTATCAGCCGGCTCGGTCGCGCGCGCTCACCTACAACGAAACGGCATTCTCCTAACTTATTGCCCGATCTTCCTTTTTGTTTTGCTCGTCCGAGAGCGAGAGAGAGAGAGAGAGAGAGAGAGAGAGAGAGTTTGAGTCGATTTAATGTTCGCGCCCTCGAGACTGATTCGACGGCACCTTTTCGATAATGGGGAGGCCCCGCGAGCGATCTCGTGTATGGGCTTTAACTGCGCGTATCGCGCGTTCCATTACAATTATCGCCGACAATAAAGTTCCGAGCCGCTCACCGCGCCGCCGCGGCGCGACGTATTATTTATCTGCTGCTTTATTGCGGCCTTTGATTTGCGCGAAAGTGCCAGAGCTCGACCCGCGTGTATAAGGCTTTTGTGCCCCCTATATACGTGTCCTTTACTAATTGACCAGCAGTCCGAGATTTCTGTTTTGTCGTTAATCGATTCTGCGCGAACGCTTTATCTCCCTCTCTCTCTCTCTCTCTCTCTCTCTCTCTCTGTCTCTGTTTTTATTGATCGCGATTGTCCAGCGAGTTATACGAGCATTCACTCGCTTTATTGCGCGCTCGTGTTCATATTTCGCGCACAATCGTTGCTCGTAATTTCAATTGGTATAGCGATTTTTGTATACGGCTGGCACACTGCTTTTATCCGATTCGTTGTGATTCGGACATCGGCAAAGCGCACAAAAACGCAAGCAAATCGACCGAGTACACGAGCAAATGTGACACAAACGAATTATTAATTTACACGCATCTAAATTTGCTTGGGCGCAAATTTTATGTTACGCTTGACTTGCAAAAAAAAAGAACGACAATCACGCATAAGAACGATGACAAGGACGTTCTCTCTTGTACGCATTATGTATATATGTATATAGATAGATATATGTATGTATATGTATTTGCGCGAGATCGCAGCGCTCGCCGGAGACTTATGAGTCGTGCGTGTCTCGAGGCTGTAACCCCGGCTAAAATCTACTTGTTGCCCATCATCGGTCCTTTGATTTAGTCCCCGTGCAATCGAATTAAATACCCCACGAATTAAGCGGCTATATATAGCGCACACGCGTATATGCCCACCGATCCCAGCGACAGTTTGTCTTCTTTTCGATCTGGCGCGGCATTATTTATTAATGACGTCTCAACATACACGGCTATATTGAGATTTATATTTTCGGACCGATGACTTTCTGTTTTCTGTTCCTTCTTATACAGTCGGTGATGCAGAGAGTAACACAGAAGCGTTTATTTCTTTTTACCAAGCCATTTCTTTATACTAATTTCGTGATACCTCATGATCCACTGTACTATTATTGATACAAAATTTATATTATACAATTTTAATTGCCATATCGTTATAAATCTCGCTGCTGCAGAAGCGCATATCGTTCAGAAATCAAATTACAAGCCCAAAATAATGTAGCAAAGGAAAACCGCATGCTGTTGTAAATACAAAGTGGGTAAAGTATATATAGTTAAATAAAGCTTGGGATATTGTGGTTGCAGACATGTCGGACGTACCGGAGAACCTGCCGCTGGCGGCGCCCGGCTCGGAGAGCCCGCAGGCCCTGAACTACTCGCAGATCGCCTCGGCGGCGGTGGCGGTGTCCCAAGCAGGCGGCCAGGATCCCACCTCGGTCTCGAGTACGGAGACCCTGCTGAGGAACATTCAGGGCCTGCTGAAGGTCGCGGCGGACAACGCGCGCCAGCAGGAAAAGCAAATCAACTACGAGAAAGGTCAGTGGCAGGGCTTTCTTAAGACACTTGAGGGCGCTCTCCACAATTTCATTATCTACCAGCTCTCGCAGAATCACATTAGGAGGCATTAGATAGCTCGAATAAAGCCGCTGCTGCTGCTGCTGCTGCTGCTGTCTCGCACATTCTCTCTCTCTGTCTCTCACACACACACACACACACACACACGGACACGAATACCTTTCCCACTCTGTTTTCTTTTTTTCTTTTCTTTTTTTTTTCGTCCTAAAGGCCTTCAACCCGTACTACACTTATAATTCCCTTTTATCTCTTGGAACTGGAAGACAATCGTCGAACAAAGGATTTCGTTGATTTGGCAAATGCTCGGTTTCGCGATAAAGTGGGATTCGAAATGGTTATACGGTTTCTTAAATGTAAATGCTTAGTGATATATTACCGCAGTGACGATTGCTTTGTTCGCTATATAAAGTTTCTAAAGCGACTCGCGACTTCGGCTAAAAATGTTTGTGAGCTATTAACGATTTGTAAATTATATAGAAATCGTAGGTGATTATAGTTGTTCAAACTCGTATACTTTGAACGGTAGATTAATGATTTATTCTGCAATTCTTAATTTCTTGATCCGGATGAAAAGCTATTTATTTATAGACCAATTGTAAATATCCGAACTTTGAATCTTCATTTATTATATACGATATTATATACATTTTAGTTTTAAGAATTGTAAATATATTGCATTACTTATATTATAATATCTTTAACAAATCTCGTTTTATCGGATTGTTGGTCTTTCGCGTGCAGCTTCGTATTGTCGTCCGGATGTCGTTCAAATCGGCCACTGATTAATCACAAAGGATCTTAATTCTTCGTAATGATTTATTTTCAGTTTATGATACTATCCCGATATCCCCTTTACACAATTACTCTCGCTTCTGTCCTTAGTACTTTGATTGCGCTTACTTTCTTTTTAATTATACGGCGTTTTGTGAACTTTTTATAATATAAAATACATATATAGCAGTTAATTCATGCTTCTATAGAGACGTTTGTATTGGTCTTTCAAAATACTGAGCTTTAAATGAGTGACCTTTATTTTGTAATATATGAAACTTCATATATCGAATGCACATTACGATGTTTACCTATTACATTATTATCAACTTTGAAACTCTTCATTGTTAGCATATATAAAACAAAGCATAGGTATATAGAATAAAAAAAAATATCTATACTTATACTTTTGCTCGAGGCAACGAGATTTTTACTTCTCTATTTAAAAAATGTACATATATAATGCTCTAAAATGAAAGAGATGAAATACTGTCACTCATTTAATTAGAGTAGAATGTTTCCGAAACGGAAGTGAATTTTCAATTCAAGTATTTAGAGCGCTTATATAGGAAAAGCTTATAATGAATGGTAAGCCTTTCTTCATGTAATATAAACATTTTTTAATTGGTATAGTAAAATATTGCCAATAATATATTGAAAGCGAAGCATATAATTAAATGATGACGGAACTGATGTGCGATTAACCGTTTCTCAGCATAGGCGAAGAACACAGTCGATTCGAGTAGAGAAGGGAAACTAATAATTAATTAGATGAAATTATCTTGTGGTACGAAAAACGGCGGTTGATGAGACTCGTAGATATCATTTTATAGACTAAATTACTAGTGAATAGCAGAAGAATTAAGTCAGCGGCGTAGCAAGCAAATTTGCTATATCATATACATATACATAGGAGAGCGTAGATTTTCTCTTTTGTAAGTTACTCATCCTACTTCATAAGACTCAAATCTCGATGTAAATCTCGTTCGCCCGTTCGTTTATTTTTTTTCCAAAGTGACTCTCGAGGCTCATGCTCAATTCGTTGGGCTGACTATTACGACTCTCATGAACTTTGACTGAGCTGTCGAATGCAGCTACTTTCATAATTTATACGCATGCACAATGGTTAAGATTATTTATGTACAAAAGATACAGAGATGGGGAGGGGGAGAGAAAGGGAAACGAAGAGAGAAAATGAAATTATAAAATACGATCTCGCGAGCGACGAGGGAAAAAAAGACGGCATTTATTTAAGTCGTAAGTAGAAGAAAAAGAAATTCGAAAAAGCGCCATCGTAGTCATTAGTGACTTTTAATATTATTATTAATATTATTAACTATTATTAATATTATTAGCGAATTTTGCGTCTTTACGCATGACGATGATATGTTCAAATTTTGTATTAGATTCTTATATGAAACTTATATAGTATTATATATTATAAATGAGCGTAATACCTCAATGTCGACAAAAAAATTATGATAAAAAAGTGAGTTCTAAATAAAAATGAATTGCAAAGCACAAATTGATCTGATTTCATGTTGGAGTAGTCGTAGATGCAACGTACAGTCATATATTAAACATTATTTCTGATGATTAATTTCTTTACTTCTCGGTGTTTGACTTTTTAATGTTTTGTTGGTCTACCACTACTCGATCATGACAGTTTTTGATTTAAATTTTTTCCAAATTTATATTTATTTTACACTAATTGGCTGATAAAGTATACGTTACAATATCAATCATTTAATAAAACATTGAATGATATATTATACATTTATAAAGTTAAGTAATTTGTGCAATCCAAATTATGTATGAATGATTCACCCCTTTTAACCTTTATTTACATGTTACACTCTAAAGAAAATACTTTGCATGTGTTTTTTTAAAAAACATTAATCTTTTGTAAAAAGAAGTAAAATTAACAATGAGAGAAAAATATTTTAAGATCCGGATTTACCCTTAAAATAAATACTAACTATTCAGTAATCTTTATTTCTTATGTGATGGGTGTTAATATAGAATAGATGCAATTATTCAAATTTTCTAAATTCACTATTAAAGTAACTTTCTTATATTCTTTTGTAAAATTTAAATAAAGCATTCTAAAGACCTACATTAAATTAAATTCTGAATTACATTCAATTCGGATTAATTTAAATTAGAGCCAGCAAAATTATTTTTACGAGTTTCAATCGGGCATTAACGCGAATTCTTCGGCTGCCCTTTTCAAGGAAATCTCTTTATTCGGTATTTCGATCAAAAGTAAAAAAAAAAGTTCCGGGCAATTCCCACGGTGTTAATAGCGTGTGGATGCGTCCATGCATTCACATCGTAAAATAACCTCGCGTACAACATTGGAACCTCGAGTCGTCGTTGTATTGCCCATTAAGGGTTCCAACATCCCATACTGCTGAATCTGCTGCCGTAATGCTCGCCGAGATGAATGTCGTAAGTTGCACGTTTGCGGATACGGCATTTTTTTTCAAGGTAAGAGGTCCCAATGTGGATTAATGTTTTCTTTCAATTTTTCTATAAAATGCAAGAAAAGTTTTTGGCCTTTTCTGTTACACTCGACTAACTTGACTGAGTTGTACTATAAGGAAGTTTGACTAATTGGGGCCAAAAAATTTTGCTGCAATAACGTTTCGAATTTTCTTTTGCGTTGTTTCGTATTTGTAGTAAAATATTTTAAATTTTGCTGATCATTTAATATTGTTAAGTATTTACATATTCTTTATTTCCCAATGCATACTGAGAAAAATATATTTATTTATGTATTTGATATAAATTTAATTTGTTTAGTTAATATCTTATGGTGAACTGTAAGTTTGTTTATGTATTCTGCAAAATTCTTTTTGTTTTTGGAAAATCAAAATTCGTAAATGTAGTAATAAACATTTGGTATTTGCGTTTGAAAAAGTTATTCTTCTATAAATTTGTATTTTAATTGGTAATTTTTTTTTAAAAAAAAAAGCATTTGTATCACAGACAAATGATTTTTTGCGCAAATGAGCCTTACGACAGTTATTGGTGAGTACGGCAGCAGAAACAGTGTTAGTAAGTATCTAATATCATAATATTTATTCGTCATAAAATTAATTTTTGAGCACAATAATAAAGTACTTTTTAAACATACAAACCTTTTATCCTTCATTTATTCCTGATTAAATGTTACATAAATAGGAAAACAGAGCGATGTACGTACAGATACGAAAGAATAACAAATAACGGATAACAATAAAAAAAATTTTCCCACAACTACTACGCATATACGGGTAAGAAGAGGCAGCAGTGTGTGCATAAGCCGTACGCGCAGGTCCCGATTCATAAATTCCTATATGAAACGCGTACGTTCGAGTCCTTAACCAGCCATTAGCTGATACAGAGTGTCATTTTTGGCCTCGTTAAGCGATCCTTGCGGCATGTCTGTGTGCGTGTGTATGCCTTCCTCTCTGCCTACCCTTTTACCGCCGCTTTCATCTGTATAATCTTTTTCAACAATTGATACCTTCGCCGCTTTACGAGGTCGTCATTCTCGCATTTTTCAGTTTCCGTTTACAGATGGAGAAACATTACTATACGGGAGAGCTCCGCGCGAGCGAGCGCGTGTGTGCAGTGTAGACGTCGGACGCGGGCCGGAATGTTTTTAAGTGCGCTTTTTCTTTTTTTTTTTTAAATGAAATTTATTGCTTCAAAAAGCAATAAGAGCCAGATAAGGTAAATTTTAAAAGCGCGCGCGTGCTAACCGTGTCTGAATTTAAAATGCAAATCCTTTGAACCTTTATGTTTTATAAATTAATGTACGTTGCGGAGCAGTAAAGTTTCTTTGTGAAATTATGTCAAAATAAATTAATTTTTCCGCACTTTTGTTTATAATTAATTTAACATTCAACAGGATTTTCATTGATACATGTTATGTATTATGTAATTTGAAATACCAATATAAATAATAATTATTAGTTAGATCGTATTTGAATAAACAAAGAATCCGTAAGAATGCCATAAAAATATTTTAGAAACCGAAAATCATGATTTTACTTACAAAATTCGATCAACCGATCAGAAGTTACTGCACATTCTTAACGTCATTAATTATAACAACAAACAAGAACGTAATAGCGTATAGTAGCAGAATGAAAGCTCATAATCTGCTGGCCTAATCGGAGCAAAGCGTACAGAACATAGCGCAAATAAAAGATCCCGCAAAGTCGCTTTAAAAGAATACGTTAATGTTGGTCTGATCGCGGACCGCCAGCGAAAGGGGCAGAATTAAATAAGAGCACGAGAGAAACAGCGGCATACAGAAAAGTAAAGATCGAAGAAGAGCGGAGAGCAGCAGTTCTCGCAGAGAAAAAAAAAGAACGACGAGCATAAGAGAAAAACACATATAATTCGTTATCGAAGAGGGAAAGATAGCAAGAGAGAGACGAGTGTATAAGGGCATAGAGAGGAGAGAGAGAGAGAGAGAGAGAGAGAGAGAGAGAGAGAAGGAGAAAGAAAAGGGCCCGATTTAATACTCGAGCGAGCCCGCAGCTCGTTTTACACCAGATGGTTTTACATAGTACGTATACATATAGGCTAGCTGGCGCGTACGCGCTATCGTGTTACCTGCAGAGTTGCGCCTTGCGAGAGAGAGAGAGAGAGAAAGAGAGAGTCCCTTTTCCGCGCACATCACAGCCCTATCAAGGTCCTTTTTCTGCCTCCTCCTCTCATCCTCCTTTTTATTCTCCTCTCCTCCTTCTCCGCGTCTTCCACTGCTCTCTTTCTCTCTTCCTCTCTTATGTGTCTGGTGATCTGCCCTCCTCGAGTAACCAATCCCCGGGATATATTATCGATATTATTAGTCTTTGTCGGTCTCGTGTGCTTTTCTACATATCTTTATGCCATAGCCTTATAGCTCGCGCATTCATTTTTTTCTTATTCGCGTCGTGCACTGCACTCGAGAGATTATTTTATTGCGCGATATGACCCTGGTATAATTAAATTATACGTGTTGATTTTAATGCTCTTTCGGTGTACTGCCACTATGCTCGAGTACGGGACCTTCTTTTTTTGTTGCCGATAAACGCGGTGTTGTGTACGAGTATTGAGTTGGTTAGTGTAGCGTATCACCTGCGCTGATAAGCTGGTAGTGCTTGTCGTTAACGCTAAATTTGCGTCTAGTTTTAAATAAATCATAATGTGAATAAAATGGCTTTATGTCGTTTAATAGACAGGTAACATTATTCGTGTGTATGTATAATTAAACGCTGTCGAAACTAATATAGAGTTATTAATAGATTTAGTAACGTATTATTGATTGAGACAGGTTTACATGGTTTTCTGAAATTGTCGATTCGCCGGAAGATACAAAAAGTTTATAATTTCAATCTCATTATTCTGGTGTAACTGTGGAAAGATGTGGAGATATTATAAAATTTGATACGTCATATTTCGCATGATGTATTTCATAGCTGTAATTGAAACTGTTGAAAAGCTCGATACATTTGAACTCGAAATTCGCAGCTTTCTTCGCAAAAATCAAATATAAACACATAAATTAGCAGCACCACGAACGTTGAAAAAAACCTGCGCAGTGCCGCAACCTCACCCGCATCCCTACATTTTATTCAATTTGAATCAATCGACGCCACACGAAATTACAGTAATATCCATCCCATAAAATGAATACCATTCTCTCATCGCGAACCACGATCTTCTTCATTTCTGCCAAACCTGTCACGTTTATATACCCGCACGTGTGCATGTGTGTGTGTGTGTGAGTGAGGGGCTCAAGGAGTATAAGAGAGTTTATTTATCCGCACCGCGTGCCGGTATCGGGTTTCGTAAATACGCTAATATTCCGCGAGAAAGACGGCCCACAGCATCGGCGAAGAGATAGAGAGAGAGGAGAGAGAGAGAGAGAGAGAGAGAATCTCAGGGCCGGTAGATTACCCGCAACGAAGACACACAGGGCGCAGATTACAAAGCGTTTGGAATTTCAACGAATAATACCCTCGTGCACGATGTACTTTAACCGATCGCCTGCGCGTTCGAGAGGCATTGACTCGCGCGCGCATCTTCTTGGCATTAAAGCAGATGAAAGAAGCTTATTCGGATAGCTGATATTTTTTACGATTCCGCCGAGCGGTTATACGTCAGCTGTCTTCTCACTGACTTTGTTCGACTGCGCGTTTGATCGATAAGCGTAATCCTGTTTCTAAGAGAAATTTTGTAAAAAAAAAAAATAGAAATTATTAATGAAATGGAAGTAACATTTGTAACAATTTTTGTAACAGCGATTTAATGAAATCATCGTATAAACGTGTAGCATTTACGAATAATCGGAAATTTATATAGTCATCCATCTTTAGAATAACTATATAGAGAGCGATAATTCATTCTACACACTGTATACGTACATAGCTTATACCGTTCGTGTGTATACGCAAGGATGGAATTAATGGGGATATTAATTAGACGTATAAGGGCAACTGAAAAAAAACGGGGGCAGTATACGGACAAACTATGTATCTCCACAATGACTGCGGACTCTTGCTATACAGGAACAAACGACTCGAAGAAAAGAGAATCTCGCGTAAAAGAGCAAAATGAAGACGTGGTACACAAACTCTATCGAGAGAGAGAGAGAGAGTAAGCGGGTGGAAGGGCCTTGAATAAGAAAAAGGAAATGCAAAAAGAAAACGGCCCTCGCGGTAAGTAAGTTAACTTGTATTAACAACGCACAGGAGCTGCGGCCAATCTCCATCTCTCTCTCTCTCTCTCTCTCTCTCTCTCTCTCTCTCTTAGTCTTTTGCTGTATATACCCATAGCCCGGGACAATATGAGCTCGCCGCTGCGGAGGAGGATAGAGGACGCTATCTGCGATCATTCAGTGCGATAAGCCCCAGCGGCAGCAGCAGCAGCAGCGGCGGCAGCCGCGACGTTGGCGTATTGTGCATGCGCTTGTATGCACGCGCCCGCATACATATATACATATACATACATACGGAGAGAGAGAGAGAGAGAGAGAGAGAGAGAGAGCCAGAGTGAGAGAGAGATGAGGTCTCGGCGCAAACGGGATTGAGTTGTAGGCTCTGCGCGAGTGGAGGATCTTATGTAGATTCCTTGTAGATCGTGCACCCGATTCGATCGCGATCGGCGGCCCAGGGTTTCTCCTCCTTTCTCTCTCCTTCTTGTGCTGCAGCTACCCGGTATACCCGGGTTAATTAAAATCGTAAGGGCTCCACTCGCCGTTCCTCCTTCTTCCTTCTTCTTCCTTCGCGTTTATAAGCATCTATATAATGTCTGCTCTCTCTCTCTCTCCCTCTCTTTCCCTCTCCTCGACAGCATTCGTCTTTTTCTCCTTCATCTTTGTTTTTTGCCCCGGCATTTTTCTGCCTTTCCTTTTTCTCCTGTTTCCTCATCTTCTGCGGGACTACCGCACGGCCGCGCGCACAAAGGAAAAAATTGAGATTGGGGGAAGGGGAGAGCTTTGCATTAACCCGAGAGCGAGAGAGAGTCGCGAGGAGAATATTTGCAACGTCGGCCGATTTTCGCGGGGCTAAAGAGACGAGGCCGATCTGGGAGGTTTCGCGGATTGAAATCTCGTTATCCGAGGGAGGGTATAGGAGGAAGAGTTGGGTAAGGTATTGTTCGGGTGGTTGGGGTTTGGTTACCTTTTTTTTTCTTCGTTTAGATATTGGCGGGGATCGGTAACGACTTTGGTAACTGAAAAATGGTATAATGCAGTAATGTTATTAAATATAAATATAATAATTAATTCTACAACTATTTCCTCGATTTGTCTTAAGAACACTGAACTCCAAACGTATCCTTAAATAAGCAGGTGCCGAACCTGAATTATTAATATGCGTGTATTATATCTATCTCAAGATAATCTTGATAAGTTAAATGACATTATTTTTAGAAGTAACCATTTTTCAATCTAGAATAGTTTCGCAAAGAAAAAAAAAACTTTATTAACATCATATTATTTATTCATTGCACTCACTTAAATGAGCTATTTGTCGTTATACAAAACCAGGCCGACTGCATTGATCGGTATTGCTTAATTCAAGCTGTACAGCATCAAGCGCTTAAAGAAGTCGAAGCAAAGAAATATCTTTTTAAAGGTAATTCCTTTTAAATTCATTCCTAATTAGACTTTCTCGTACGACTCAACTACGCTAATTAGAATTTACGTTACAGCCGCGTAAATAATTACGACGTAAACTCATTGGCCGCGAGGTCCATTTTATCGAGGGATCGCATTAACTGTAAGGAAATCGTACCCATTTTAATTAAACTTTTCACTTGCGACTCCAAGCGAATTACGTTATTCTCTGCCTTATAAATATTTCAAGCGGCATAAGTTACATTTTTAATTATCCACTCGTCGGCAATTTGCGCTTGCGAGATAAGAAACTATCATCTTAGCAACTATTTCTAAAGCTATTTGAATTTTCAGTATGTTTTGACGATAACGTTTCCTTTATACCACTTGAACAAGTTACTTACTTCGTATTCTGAATGGATTTGGTAAAAACTTTGCTACATATGTTTCATTCGCAATATATACGGACGTAATTAACATTGCAATGCAGCGAAGGTCCACTCAAAATGAAGTCTAACGAAAAATTTTATTCGGACTCGCATCGACAGTCGATTCCTATAAATGATTGATTTATCGTTTAACCAAGTCTCTCTTAAGAACCAACATTCTAAACCTCTTCGGCATTCACCATAGTTCCTCCTACTCGAAATGATCTTTTCCTTCTTTTCCATCTCCACCGCAGCTAATAATTCGATGTACAAAGACGAAGGTATAAATAAAAGAAGGGCGATAAAACATTACGGTAGAACTCATCGCTAAACCTTCATCGTCGTAAATCTCAAATATAAATACAGCTTTTTGCACATATGCTATCCATGGGAATTAACCTATTCGCCGTATGATATTAAGTATGCGTGAAATTATACGTGCTAGGGTTAATTCTATGAAAATGTGCATATATCTTCGGTGATGGCGAGTCGCCGATAGAAGTATCAAATTTCACGAATTCTTTTAATGCAAACTATGTTTTCTTTAATGTAGCTGCTAGGGACGGTAAAAGTGTTATTATGGATTTTAAAAGAATCAGATTGCTAAAATGTAAATTAAAAGGCATAAAATCTTGGCATTATAAAGTCAAGTAAAACTCGATGTTGTCAAATGTTACGATAACAAATCAACTTCTGCGCTCAAAAGTCATTTTAAAAAGGTTTTGGCCTAATAAAGTTATAAAAACTAATCTAAATTGAATTTCTTCAGTTGCTAAATAACTTTTATTGTCCTGTTATAAAATATAACGATCAAAAAATATATTTCTGCCAATTCGATAACAACTTCATTTCGACATATTTTCATATAAAAGCAATGTAATAATGTAAGAATAACAAATATGATTGTCAATTAGTATTTAACATTCTAAATTCTATGCAATGGTTCAATCGTAAATCATTTTTAGTTAAAATGAAAATAAAACAGTAAGAGTAAAGACAGTTCAGTAAAGCCGAAACTGTTGTGTTTCGCCGAAGGGTGTGACAATGTCGTCTCGCCGAGAACATCGTAAATGAGCGCTATGGTGCGACACAGGCTCAACCAAGTCAGTTAGAAGAACGTAATGCCCTTTATCGGCCGACGGCCTGCGCTCGTAGATAAAGCAACGAAAGTGCTTTTTTACAACCGGCTCGCCCGACTTTGCTTTCCGCCTCCTTCCTTTTTTCCTCTCACTCTTTCTCTCTCTCTCTCTCCTCTCTCACTTTCTCGACAGATTCGCGTGTTTCTTGAGGCTCGTTCTACAAGGATTTATCGATATGCAGGTGCGTGCGCGCGCATTTCTTTAATTTTACAAAGTCGATTCCAGATGTGAGTTATATTGCCCAAACATGGAAAGAACTCTACTTGAAGATTTTACCATCACTCGGTTGAAAAAAAATGCATTTCTCCAGAAACAAGCATCGAATGAATTCGATTGTTTAAATGTAAATTACGCCGTTATTAAAATATATACCACAACCGATCGAATAAGTTAAGACAGAATAAAACCATTGCTCGAATCTTGTCATCGGCATTTTATCGTCCGAACGTTCAGATATAATAAGCCATCGATGCTCGCGTTACTATAGAAGCGGCCTCGGGAAAAGTTCGAGTCCTGCAACGGAGCAGCGGGAAAATGCGCGTTCACGACAAGCAAAGAGGTGGGAGGGGGAGGTTGGTCTGCGCGATAGGGTTTTTATCGCTCTGGATGTTTGCTTTAATTAGCGGGGCCGTATTGTCTTAGATTTAATTAAGACCGGAATTGGTTTATTGACCGCAGCTTAGCACACGCACCACGCCTTGTAAAGACTTCTTATTCGATGCCTGTATGTGTGTGTGTAAGCAGAGTCGGCGAGTCGAGCTCTTCCTTTATTCTGCGGGCGGTTCTTTTTTTTTTATCTGTGGGCTGCGCTCGTTTCTTACGGCTCTTGTCTCGGCGATATTTTTCTTTTTGTTTTCTCTGTATATACGAGCGATTAAATGTTTGTCGTACTTGTGTAAGAGCAAGGAAAAATGTTTTGGCAAATGTATACCACCGTGTGCGAGTCTATGGGATATATATATATATATATATATATAATGGAGATTCATAGATCGGATGATAGCGACACGAACTTGTAGATTTTATCAAGGCTTGAACCATTCAATTATTGCTTATTTTTCTGGATCTTGACAAATTATTAACAACTCATTTATATCACGATATAAGTACCATTTCAATAAATCGGCAGATAGATTCCGGATACAGAGGAAGAGATGATGTAATATTTTTAAATTTAGGATTGTATGTCCCGTTCTATATTTCAAAGACACTACACGTTATAATTAATACATCCCTTTATTGTTCGTCTGAAAAAGAAATTGCAGAAATTCCCTCAACTAATCAGCTCGTATAATTGCATTCTCCGCATTAACCAAATGGCGATCTATAATCGCGCATCCGAAACTAACAGCGCTCATTTGTTTGCTCATTCGAAGCTCTGCACCCCACGTGTGTGTACATATATAGACAAAAGATAAGCCCTCGAAGAGGAAGAAAAAAACGAACCGAGTGCAGCAGCAGCAGCAGCAGCAGCGGGTGAATCGTTACACTCAGCGAATGTGTTAATGTACAGCGTCGCGGCGCGTCCGCCAATAAATACCTCGCACCTTTATTACCGTAGTAACGAAGGGATTATACCACGAAGCAAGAACGCGAGAGTCCTTTACTCGATGACTACGACACGACGCCAGAGAGAGAAAGGCTTTGTCCAATGTGCAGAGAGAGAGAGAGAGAGAGAGAGAGAGGCAGGCGCGCGACAGGATCGATAGGAGCCGATCGATCGATCGGTCGCGCGCACTTCTCTCTCTTTCTCTCTCTCTCTCTCTCTTGGGCCCTGCGCTCAATATAAGCGATGCAGCGCGGCCTTTCTCTTTTCTTATCCACCTCCTTTACCTTTTGTCAGGGGCTAAATAAAGAGTCGAGAGCGAGAGAGAGAGAGAGAGAGAGAGAGAGAGAGAGAGAGAGAGAGAGAGAGAGAGAGAGAGAGAGAGGAAAGAGAAAAAGATGCGGTAGAATCTCATTTGCACAGCTTATGAGGGTTGCGCTGTGGCACAATGTTTCTCCAAGTGGTGTGCGCGGGAACGAGAGAGGCGCCTCTCGGTCCGGCCACAGGCATTTCAGGTATTTAAAATCACGTATAGCGCGGGAATAGTTTCGTGATGCTGTCGTGTGTGCAGCTGGGGAAGGAACTTTTTGTATCTCGTCGTTTTCAAAAGAAAAATGCGAATTACTATGCGGTATATCCAATATTGCTGTGAGCGAAATTGATAAAACTATATAGATTGTTTAATTATTAACAATTGAAAAGAGTATATGTATAAAGTAACAAAAAAAGAATAAGGATCCAACTCTTAATAGCGTTCATTAAAAGTATCGATCATCACATTATGCTCGAACGTATATCGTTTCGTTTTACATATACGTATATAAGTAATGCATGTCCATTTGTATCGATTCTTAATCACCGCAAGCTAACGATGCATCACGCGCGCGCGCACACACAACGTCAGTTTAAAAAGCGAAGCTTCCAACTCGATTCAAGCGCGCAATGGAGCTTTTAAACAATCTTTCTAACGACAATAACCATTCGATATCCTCTCCTACAAGCCGCGATGCAGCTAATAATCAAGCCGATACACCCGTCAAACTAAATCGTCAAGTCTTCCATAATTGTTATTAGAAGAGCGGCGGTGGTATACTAAGCAAATCATTACAGCCTCTCTTATATATACACTAACAAACAAAAGCAAAACAAATAACGTCTCACATGGAGAGCGCGAGCAGAGAGAAAAACCGTTCCAAGAGTGCACCTCACCTCCTCGCACCATCTCATTTCTCCATGCATGCGCGCGCGCGCGAGCGAATCGTGGGCCCAGCTCATCTCCTCGCACACACACACACACATACACACACACACACACTCACTTATGTGGCCGTATCCTCATCCTCATATCCGAACGATCTCTATCTCTCATTCGCCTTGCGATGTGAGCGAGAGAGAGAGAGAGAGCGGGGCTCTCGAGAACGACTTCCTTTGCATATACATCAATTATGGGCTCTTGCCGGGGCTGGGGCGCAAGCGCACGTGGTTCCCATTATTAGCCATCTATAATTTATTACTTTCCACCTTAATAAACATAATAGTTCCCATGGCGCTGCTCTGCTGCTGCTGCTGCTGATTCTACTCGGCGCGCGCGACTCTCTCGACTGCTTGCTATGTATATATATATATAGTCGCCAGAGACAGCATTCATCCTGTGATTGTGCATGGCCGTGTGTCCGTGTATGTGTGCGCGCTTCGTCTTTATTTTTTGTTGTTGCGATGCGAGGAGGAAAAAAGAAGGGGACGAGGGAACCTATATATGCAAAAGTGTTATAGCGTGAGGTTTTATTTAGCCCCGCGACGATGGAGTAACGTCTTGTGCTATTATCCGCGAGACTTGTCTTTCTCTCTCTCTCTGGTCCAAAGTGCAAATTAGCTATGGAGAATTTTCCAACAGCCGAGATTGAAACCCTTTGGAGAATGATGAAATATTATCGGTATGTCTTTTATTACATAAATTCTTGAAGATAAATTAATCGACTGTTGTATTATACCGATTTTAATGATTCTGGTCGTACAAAGAATTATTCGTAAAAACAGTTGAACTTTTAAGAAAATCATTTTCATCCGTATTTAAAGACCATTAAAAATCAGCTGATATAATTATCCAACGCGAAAAAGCGCCATTTGTTAAGTACACTACCTATATGTAAGCGTATGCAAGGCGCAGAAAATGCGGATTAACGCGATACGGACTCGCGCGCCATACGATATATATCAGCTGCAGCAGCGGCGGTGGCGGCAGCGCGCGTGAATGCACATCGATGCATCGCGCGGGCGCGCGGCCTTTGACCCAGAGACAATCGTTAAAAGGTGGCGCGGAGCTAGGGCGCCGTGTCGACCGAGAGAGAGAGCCTCGAGCGAGCCTAAAAAAAGGATTAAAGGCAGAGAGAAGGGAACGAGAGAGGAGGAGGAAGAGAAGGTCAGAAGTATTTAATTACCTTATACTCTCGACGGGTCTCTGCCGTATAGGAAGGAAAGAGAGCCCCCCTTGCAGCAACAGCCGAAGAAGAAGAAGAAGAAGAAGAAGCGCATTCGCTTGTTTCGATGTTTCTTATAGCTTCTTCTCGAGCTTCCCTTCTCGCTTTTATTCTTTTTTTTAGCTTCTTCCTCCGTTTCTGCCTCTCTCTCTAGTGTGTGTGTGCGTCTGAAGACCTTTGGCAGAGCGCAGTAGGAATGTACGCTTGTTAACAAAGAGAATCGGCCAGTGTGTCTCTGTATATGTGTGTGCGTGCGTGTATGTTTGGAGAAACTCTGTCTGCTGCTGTTGCTGCTGCTGCGCGTTATTTTAACGACGAAAAATGTTGCTGCGTCGCTCTTTGTTGTGCAATTTCGTGGAGGGATTAGCTGCGGCAGGGAATGCTTGGACCTGTTCTCTCTCGAATAGCGTTTTCGAGTATTTTTAAAGAGTTTTCAACGATTATTATAACATGCATTGAGAATAAGTAAATAATATTGATATAGATAGATCATCTAACAGGATGTAATGCATAGATAATGAAATAAAGAAGATCTTGTAATTACTTTGTAATGAACAATTATTTATAAATGGAAATCGATTAATTATCCAAGTAAATACATATACAAGTTAATATACTACTTATGTCCACTAGGAAATAAGAAAAGTGCGAGTCAAACCTTAACAAATGCGAAACAAATATAGTCGTTATACTACCAGCAAGAAAAATACAAGCAAACATCATCAATAAGAACTTCTTGATAAAACGCAGTTCTTGGTGTAATACCACGAAAGACCAGGTGCAAAAATATATATCCCGAGCGGACTTATTAATCGCGAGAGAGAGAGAGAGAGAGAGAAAGAGAGAGAGAGAAAGAGAAATAGTGAGAGAAGAAAAAAGGGGAGCAGGCAAGAAGCATAAGCGAAAATACAAACAAGGATCTGGGAAGATGCAGGTCTCCACCGCAAAAGTTTAAGTTATGGAACGAAAGCCGATATACGGTCGCGGTGGACTTTTATATATAACTATATATATATATATATACAAGAGCTCTCGCCGGGGCCTTGTAGGCTTTTTGGAAGAAAAGAAAAGCGAAATGAGCCCCCGCGATCGCGGACATGCGCGGCGGCGGCGGCCCCCCTTTTACATCTGCGTTTATAAGTCACGGAAGCGGCTCGGCTCTGCTGCAGCGCGCATTCGCAGCAAATTGCCTTGTGCATGCGTATTATATGTATATGTGTATATGGGGGAAAAAAGGAGTCAAACGGACGGCATGCGGTGGCTGCTGCTGCGCGCACATTTGGCTTTTACAACTGCGAGTTGATTAATTGTAGGCGATTGATCGTAAAATTCGGTGGAATTAATGTGTGCACGCGCGTGTCTCCGTGTGTTACAGAATTCGCCGAATGCGGTCTCGATTATCTTTTCAGTGCACTACGAGTATGAAATTATTTCGTGACTAGTATAATACGCTTATTATAATCATTTATGAATTGAAATTGAATTGTATCTATTAGCAAACTGTCGGAAGTGCACAATCCTTGGTTTTCTCTATTGAAATATTGATTCGATTTGATGATTAACGCAGCTAATTAGGCACTGGATAACGATGATGATTCCGTATAATAATTGCAGGAACAGTCGGAAATTCATAAAGAGTGAGAAACTGGGATTAAGCCGCTCGTGCGAGAGTGCAGCGCAGATGAGAGTGCGAGGTAATAATTAGACACAGAAGATGAATTTCATTCGGCTAATTTGACGTGGCGCTGCGGCAATTCGGTTAATCGTTTATTCTAATTGAGTGCAAAATTAGTTCGCTCCCCCACCGACCATTTTTAAAGCGAGCGCATTCCAACCGAGGCCGATTATTTTGTTTCCGATGGTATATGTATATATGGCCTTTTTATATGACCTATACGCATATAACCATAATGCATGCTAATAACCTGCGCCTCGTGGTCTCTCACGCACGCCTACCTTCCCACCGTCGCGCGCAAAGAAAAAAAAAACAGAAAAAAAAGTTCCACGCTCATAAATTGCGAATTACTCGAAATAATGGAATAACGTTTGAACGCATCTTTCTTTTTTTTTGTAAACGCATCTATCTTTTTCTTTCTTTTTAACGTACGAGGATGTCGCGGTTCACTTTGTATATATATATGTTCGAATCGTTAAGTAATAATATCATTTCCGTTCGCGGATTATGCGTGAATTTATTCATCGCATGTAGTTCAATTAGTTTTATTTTACGAACTTTGTGATTTGCGAAAATTTACAATTAAAAGAAGCAGAAGTGTTTAGATTTAGACGTGATAATGAATAGAATTGATTTCCACTGCCTGAATGTTTCTTTAATTAAGAAAAATGACGTGCAAAAGAAATTCAGTTTCTCGGTATTATTCCCGGCGAACATCCGCGGATAGCCATTCCAAAAATTGCACTTTCTGCGCTCGCTGCTCGGCGAGGGCGTGCTTACGCGAAATATCCGCTCCCGAGTATACATATAGCGCGAAAGAGAACGAGAGAGAGAGAGAGAGAGAGAGAAAGCAACCGAAAAGAGGAGTCAGGCGATCGTGGAGAGTTGAAGTGAAAAAAAAAATCGCCACATTCTCCCTCTCCCTTTCTCTCTCGCGACAACGCACACGATGTCCCAGGTCTAATGGGACACGTTGGCGCCCTCCTCGCGTGTGTGCTACTCGTTAATCCGAGGTTAACTATATGGAGATACTCGCCTCCCTCTCTCTCTCTCTCTCTCTCTCTCTCTCTCTCTCTCTCTTTCTCTCGAAGCAGCAGCAGCAACAGCAGGGAAAAAAGGAAGGCGAGGAAGAAGAAGCACATTACCTCTCCTCGTCTCTCTCTCTCTCTCTCTCTCCCTCGGTATAAGGAAAGTCTCGCGAAAGGAGAGAGAAAAATCGGAAACAATACGATGTTGGCGCGCCGGGGACGATGTCGGTTCCCACCTCTCGCACGCGGCAAACTTAC
>UELV01105724.1:0-10957 GCA_900490015.1 Megastigmus stigmatizans
ATTCTGAATTATTGTCATTGCATTTTCCTTATGAAAAAAATTCATAAAGTTGAAAATTTCCAAATTTATTAACGTTTTTTTGTGAAAAACACGCCATATTCTTTTGCCGGAGTATTTTAACAAAAAATCTGTATCACCATTCGAAAGAACAGCTCAAAATATGATCTTTTTCAAATTTTTTCAAACCTTTTTTTCAGTTCAAAAAAAGCCTTGAAAAAGATGTTGAAAATTCGGGGTCTTGGGCGTTAATGGGTTAAAATAAGAAAGATGGTTTTTCCAACAACATTTGATTTAAAAACTTTTTTCAGCGCAACGTGTATCTTGACGTTTCCGTACAGTAATATAATCAACAGATAGTAATAGATACATTTTGTTTGTAATTATAACTTTCATTACGGTCCAAAAGCCAAAGCCATCGATTAAAGTTTTTAGTTGTATGAAGATCTTAAACACGTATTTTAAATAGCCTTATTATAAGTATGATAATAGAAAATGTTAGTGCTCAACTTTCCAACTTTCCGAACTGTTATTACGAAATGGAAAAGAGAATCAAAGTTTTTGAGTCAACTCTCAGCTTTTCCATTTTAATCAACAGGCACGTGGTAGCTTCAGGATGATAAAGTACTAATAAATCATTTAACATGCAGAATAGAACAAGAAAATAAAAGCGAAATACCTTTTTTCAACTAAAAGCTGTTTGTATACTAACCCGTGAAGAAATGTAAATTTTTTACTTCAAATAGCTATATAAAAAGGTTGGCTTTTGAGAATAGCAACTTTATATACATTTATAAAACTTGGCCAAATTAATATACCACATTGTTAAAGCTGACCTCGAAGCAATTCCGATGATTTGAAAAAATTACTTTTTAAAGGGAGTGGAATTCACGCTAATAAATGTAACGAGCGCGAACGAAGCTATATTAACATTTAAATTTGTAATTTTGCAATGCGATACGTCGGACACGAGGCTACACTTAGGCTCGTAGGGCTTAAAACTCATCAGCCGCGATGATTCGAAAAGAAGCGCCGCGCAAAGCTGACGTAACCTCACTTACGTACATGAGTGACTACATAAACGCAGTGATCCTCGTTATATTTGGCAAATTTTAAAATATGTGAAGAAGTTACTTATGGACGGTGTACAAGCACTTTTTGTCATTTGCTTTAGAACTTTTCAGCCGCTTTCAAACAGGAATAAAGTAAAACTTGGGAACAACTGAAGCACCGTTTACAAAGGCACCACTATCTATGCGTTAATGTACTTTGAGATAACATAATGAATATTAATCCAGCGTTTACTCGTTCGAGACGTATTCCCCTCCTTACTTTCATCCACATACAGGGGCTCAATGACGATACAACTCATAAGAATACTCGCAGCACAGCGTAACGCAATAAAACATTAAAAACCACTTGTGAAAGCTTGCCCGATAAGCATCGTCCATTGCACATATCCGGAATAAGTCTTGTCGCATACATTTTCCAAAGAAGCGTGGAAATTGTGAGCGCGGCAGCAGCAGCAAATGGATTTCGAGGTAATTTCAGATCGGCCTCGGCGCAAAAGAGATATAGAGGATCGAGAGAGGTAAACGCGCGTAGGCCACGACACGAAATCATACGAGTGAAATGCTGTAATGCCACCTATATCTCCGGCTTTATCCGGACCGTGCATCGGCAAACGGCCGGAGATCTCTCAGCGACGACCCCCTTGTAATTAAACGTGGCATTATCTTCAGTTACGATGTTTAATTGCCTGCACGAGCGCCATCTGCATTGAATCAGAGAGGGAATCTCGCTTCGACGTTGTTCTCTCTCTCTCACATTGTACAGAGTTCAGAGCGTGTGTGTGTATGTGCATGTGTGTGCGGTGCTGCGGACAGCGGGACCACCTCCATGGTCTCGTCCAGAGAATCTGCATGAGGACACAAACATACATACAGACACACAGATGGAAGCATCTGTGCCCGAATAATTCCCCAAGAATTCATGGCCACATATACATTGACGTGACTATATATGTGTGTGTATGTTTGTGTGTGGGGGGAGGGGGGTAGAGGCGTACAGAGGAGTTAGTGAATACGCGTGTGCACTGGTCTGCAGTGCTGGTGTATACACTGCGACGTGGAGAGAGTATTTCACGTCTATGGGCGAGCTCGGCTTCCTCGTATTTCGCGTCAGGTTTTGTGCCTATGCTCCCCCCGCTGCTGCTGTTCCTGCCACGCGAGGATGATTCAGGACGGACTGGAGCATTGATTTTTGGTTTACTCGTCTCTGTTTTAGCTTGAGAAATTTGAATTGCTTCAGATCGGTATATAGAAATTAAGCAGCTATAGATCGCAGTAAGAAAAACATTTGCTGATGATTTGATACTCGAGCTACTGCACGGACGCTATTTAACTTGCAGAAGTTTGGAACTATATCCATGACTGGGAAGAAATAGCCTCGCGGGGAAAATGGAATATGGAATATATACGCGCTGGAGTAATTTAATGAAAAAGTGAAAAAGTTACATAAAACGCTCTTCGAATTCCCGGGTCGCTCTAATGAGCGAAGCGCTTTGTAAAGACAGACCAAAAGATGAAAGACATTTCAGCAATGAGTGGCGAGAGAGCGCACACGCAGTGTATGTTATACAACCACGAAATTACAAGAGTCAAAGTGTGTTGATGCTTTGACGGTTTTACCGCTTCGAAACGATCCTCTCAACCGTTGTAATTCGGCCACGGTAAATATAGTTGAAACATCGTAGAAAGATATAGGGCGTTCAAACTTTAACGTGTTTCTACTGTACTACACATAAAAAGCCATTCCGTAGCTACAATAATTGCGATAGCATGAGCGAATGCGATAGCGCGTCAATGTTAAAAGGACGCAGTTTGATTAAATTTCAAAAACGTTTCGTTTGGTCTTTTTTTTTTAGAAATCACAGATTGTTAAACGCAATTTGAAATTCACGGAAAAGGGCTTTTAAATTGAAAAATAATCCATGAATTGCGTTAAAAAAAAGGGTTATAAAACCTTTGGTATAATGAACATTGTTGTTTACAATCGAACCTGTGTAACTTTGTTACATTTGATGCGTTATTTGAAAATAAACTCACTGCGCCCGGTAAAATGGTAGTAGCTGTTTATTCTGCGAAATAAAGATTTTCACCGCGTACGAGAACTGGAGAGCACCCAAAAGGAAAGAGCGACAGAAGAGAGTCAGTGCACAGACTACCTAATACTGTCGAGAATTCTAATTGAACATTATTTTTCACGGGGGTCGACGCTTCTTTCGCATAAATCTGTCGCGAATGAAATGGAGTATCTGGTAAAATTTATAATACTACAATATTTGTGTCTGAAAAATCCTGAAATTACTGTCAATTTTACTTGAATTACTGTACCGCTTACGTTAAGAATATCAAAGTTATTGTATCTTAAAATAACTTTCTATTTTAGAAAATGTTTCCATGCCCTATAAGATTAATTTTTATTAATATATATCTACAATAGATGTATAAAAGTGTTATTTGATTAAAAAGCAAAGTATTTCACTTATTTAATCAAATAAATTAAATTCTCCATTAATTTGAATGAAAAAAAGTTAGTTATTTAATCTTTGTTGTATAAGAGAGAGTAGCGATACTATAGAATTATTTGTTCTATGTTTATGATATTAAAACATTTCGAATATTAATATCTAGATTTATTCTTTAAAAATAATGTAAATTTTAATTAAAACATATTTTTGGATTTTCTTTAGTTACACAATTGATCATTGTAAAAGATAAAAAGTTTTCAAAATATATTCTTGACATTTCTAATTGATTATTGACTTTATTGCAATAGATATTAATAACATCCAATAACTAGCGTACTTCCCTGGAAGTGTAAAAATAGATACCGCATTACCAAGCGCCGCATTCAAAAGTATACGCAGAATTTCTATTTTCAAAATTAGCGCAGTAGGAAAAGCTAGAAAGTCCAATAATTATTACCGATGAAAAAAGAAATGCATTTATTTTTGGCGTACCGATGATTTCCACCGGCTGTATTTAAAAGTCTTCATTACGACAAGTCACCCACACCCCGTACCTATTCCTCGCGCATTTTTATATATACACGTAGACATACTTTGCATCCTCGGCTTTCAAGCAAGATGTCAATGGGCTGTTTCCACTCGGTTATTTGTAAGAGTTCCAGGACAGATAATTAACGAACGACAGCTATGGCAATGGAAAAAAAAGCGCGCGCTGTCGAGCCTCCGAGGGAGAGAGAATTAAAAAGCTGTCGGTTAAAAACATCGGGATTGTTTGCACATTGTTCCAAGTGCCTTAATTGCACACTCTTCCTGCATAGCAATGGAAATGACACGTTTCTACGAATCGTTTATAGCCGGGCAAATGTAAGTATCGTGTAGAGTTCAAATGTTCTACGCACGCTTGTTCGCTGCTTTGAGTAAGATTTTCATGCTTCGATCATTGTTATTCGTAGTTGAGGGTGGCGATGAAAGAAGTAATGAAATGTCAATAAGTGACGGAGGCGAATAATTGAATAAACAAAAGCCATGATGTAATTGTTGGAATATGCGTATCAATAAGCAAATAATTTGAACATTTTATAATTCTGATTAAATAACTAATCGATTAATGAAATCATTAATAGCTATGTCTTATTGATATAGAAAATCGTGAAATTATAGATCAACTATTTAGTTATTAACTATTTAAAGAAAATATCAAAAATATTATAAATTTGCGCAAACAAACGGACATGTCATGAGAAACTTAAAGAACCCTTTAGCAAAGTTAGCTCTTTCATCGAGTTTCTCTTATCAATTTATGCATATAGACGGGACACTGTTAGCGTGGGGTAAAACATAGTCAAACCCATGGCAACATACGTATGAGATACAAGTGTTTGAGATATTACAACAGGTAAATAGCGATAAACTTGATGCTTCGTACCGATAAGTTGTTGATCGATTGAAAATTGAATTGAAAATTAGGTCTCGAAAAGTTATTTGGTTTATTTCTTCCATTTCTAAACTAATGAACCGAAATTTTTTAACACTTCGAAAAATAGTATATCTACTCCGTTTTAAAATTTATTCAATCCTAGTAGTTTAAATGTTAAAGAATTCGCTCGATATATTTCGACATGCCAATATTAAAATCGTATTTCATGCATGCAATAACAGGCGCTCTCTACTTGTGATTAATGAAACATTTTTCTCGCATGCCCCGTGTGTCACAAATATCGAACAATTAAGCGTAAAATTGCAAGCATCAGCGAAAAAAAAAATTGCCTCAGAGAGTCTCGCTCTCAATAATACAACGTTCCGATTCAATAAGCCTGGCAACGAAAAAATAAAACCAGGCCCTTTTCTTCGGTGCACCAGTGCCTTTTAGACACCGAAGCATCCAGCCGAGCGTACGAAATGCGAAAAACGCCAATTTCGAAATAATAAAAAAAAAGAAGCTCACCTCGTCGCACGCCTCGCGTTCCGCCCGCCGGAAATATTGGAAACGCATTAATTCGAATTGCCGAACGCAAAGTCTCTCCTCCCTCGCACATCCACACGCACACGCACTACTGGCTCTCTCAAGTGCAGCCGAGCGTTTTAATTTCAATTTACAGATGAACATCATAAAATTAATCATTACAACGTTCGGGTGGCTGTCGATGCTGCAAATCGCGAGGAGTACAAACAGGGGCCCGATGCACAGAGAGAGAGAGAGAGAGATAGAGTCGCTGTAAGTGGCACAAGATTAATTGGATATTCGATCGAAAGTAGATTTGCAAATGACGCAGCTGATAGCTAGGCTGACTCTAATTCGGAGAGCTGGACTCGCTGTTCCCTCTCTCTCTCCTTGCCGAACAAGAGATATATAACTAGCGACTCTCTTCGTGTGTGCTTAAGCGCAACAAGGGAAAACAGCCGGGGCGAGAGTCCGTCTGCGATGTGTGTACGTAGGTCGGACAGCACACTATACGGATTCCCATGCGTTTTCCTGCAGTACTGCGCCGCCGCGCGCCCGCGTTAAATATTGCTCGCGAGAGTTCGTATAGACACAAACGCGCTGCGAGCGAGAGAACGTATACAAACGAATGAGCGAGCGAACTTTGTAACGGGGGATCCCCTTTTGGGGCTGCTGGAGCTCTGTGTAACTATTGTGTAACTTCCTATTCCTGGTAAATTCGGATCGAGAGTGCGTCGAGGCAGCAGCAGCACTGCATACGCGCACTTTGCGGCTGCTGCTGCTTTTTTCGCGCCCGATATTCTCTCTCTCTCTCTCTCTCTCTCTCTCTCTCTCTCTCTCTCTCTCTCTCTCTCTCTCTCTCTCTCTCTCGCGGTTTACGCGAAAAAAAATCAAAAGGCTTATGATTACGCTTGTGTGTATATACGTAGAGCGACGTGGGCTTTCGTGCTGCATTATTGAGTAAGCGCGAAAGCTTATGAAGAGATATCGGATTGTTTAATGGTGGATCGAGTGTGGATTTGCAATTTATAAAAAAGGTGTGATAGAGTTTAGTTTGATTTGGTACAGATTCTTGGAATTTTAGCGCAATTTCGGGTGAGACTACTTTTTCGATCTTAAGAATAACAATTACTGTTTCTATACGATATATGTGGATTCCTTATGCTGCAAAAAAGTTATTATTGTAAGTTGATGTGGAGCAATAATTTACGAAAGTGCATATCTTGAATTTAAAGAAGGAAAGATGCTTAATAGTCTAAAGATACACTATCTGTGAGAGATAACAGTATCGCCTGTACTTCCCAGGCTTTATCCATTTTTTGCTCACTCATTTTTGAGCCATGATGATTTATTATATAAATGTGATTCATAATACAAACATTTAAATAGATTTAAGTTTTATTCACATTTTAATTCTCTAATTTAATAGTACACCTTTCACGATATTACCCATGTATTGGTACTTAATTTTTCAAATATTATCGATTCACAAATTTGTTCATTAATTTAAACCATACATCATTAAGCTGCACACCATCAATTACTGCTGTCAATTTAATTAAATCCTAATTTTAATCATGTTATTATATAACTTAACCTCAAAAGACTATTATAATTACTTTATCAACTACAATAACTAAAATAAGTCAATATTTATTTTAACATCTAATTATTTGGGTTGGTTTTGTAAAATGATATAGTTTATACTTTACAATTTTTTTTACGTTCGAATGTTTGATTTCTTTTTTAACCATTTTTTAACATACAATATATTTTCAAGCTTTTGAGTCCATTAGATAGCAATCACAGTTTTAATGATAAATCCTCGTCCAATTAACAGTCAAATATTTAACATTAATTGTATTGCAAAAAGAAATTAAATGATATCATATAATTAAAAACTTAAAATTCATTTGTAACGTAAAAATAAAAGCTACAACATTCATGCACCGTTTTAATACTTATGTTATCTCGTATTTTATACATACTTGCGAATTTCATATGATTGGTTTAAAGGGTTTAAATTTTGATGTTCTTAAATACGTAAATTATAACGATGTCCCATGCATTTAATATTAATTTTATACATTCACATTTAAATAATAATTTTCTATAACAATTATATCTTTATGAAAACTAATTAAGTACATATTTTAAAAAACTAAATATAAAAATCAAGTGTATTTTTTTAAAATGGAAAAATATCTTTTATTTAAAAAAACCATTATTGTTAAATTTACAGTGTAGTAAACATAAAAAAATTTACGTAATAATGAATTTATTGCTCGTCAACATTTACAATATGAAAGTGAATTTACTTATAACTTCAATCAGGAGGAGTTTTTTAAATCATTTTTTATTTACTGCATATATTAAACCCATAATTGCGTAAGTGCAGAAAATAAGAGTATTGAATTTGAGTGTAATATTCTCTTTTACACAATTACTAATTGAGTAAAAAACAATTATTTTGATACAAAGATGTAATGTATTGAAATCGTTTTTCGATAAAAAGAAATATGGGAAAGGGCTTTCAAAATATATACACGATATACATCATTAGATTTACGTGTATACAAAATATAATAAAGCGATCTAAAAGGATAGTTACCTAAATTGTTTTAAATAATTTATTTAAAGTAAATCAATAATTTTCTCTTTAATGATACTTATGATTGCTGTTAAAGTGCAATTGTAGTATTAAATAAATGTGATAACTATTAATAAAATATTAAAATATTTGAACAAGTAAATGAGCTTTCATTTTGAATTAAATATTCCTTTGCAAAATCAATATAAGGACTTTCGATGAAAACAGTTTTTCAATAATAATTTGCCTTGATCTGACGTCGATCCAGGATGAGTTTTTTCATCAGTTAGCCACTGACAACATCAGCTATTTTCTTCATCGGCAACAGAAATAGGTTTTAGGTAATCGATAATACGCCTAGTCGATCGACTAATTTTTATTCAAATAATCAGTTTTAATTTAAAAATTGAATGGAGCAAGAATTCTTTGATCATAAAAAATAGCGTAGAGATTAATAGCTGTTTAGACTATAGAAATGGCATAACGCAATTGGAAAAACCGATGCATCTACGTTCGTGTGGGAAAATGTTAAAATTCGTAAATGTAACCTCCCTGCCGAGTATACAAATAAATTGTATACTAACTTTCTGCATACGCCATCAGATTTCCCACCTCGAATTGAACTCGTTGTGATCCATTCGCCAATAGAAGCAATATTTCATCGATATGCATACACACCGGCACCGGTCGAAAAAAAAACCGAGAAGAAAATAATCCACCATCTATATCTAAAACTAAATCAATCCTCGACAGCGATCCCCTATCTAAAAATATATATCGCAGGCCTTCGCGATCCTTCCCCTAAAAAACAGCAAAGACAGCCAAAAACAAAGAGAGAAAAACCACCTCTCGCGAATTTGATATTCGCGTGAAAGGGAGTCGCGCGGCTCTCTGCATGCCGATCTATATATCTATACGTAGGCGCGACAGTCTCGCCGCCCTCTCTCTCTCTCGCTCTAAGAGACGACACATCGCGGCAACGCCACCATCGGCGCTGCGCTCTGCACACGAGGTCGAGCGGCGCGCGCGGCTGTTTGGACAGGGCTCCGCGTCGAGCTTGTGCCGAGGGTGCAACCAACAGAGAAAGAGAGAGAGAGGGAGAGAGGGACAGACTCGCTCTGGCCGCGTTTCCGGGTAGCGAGCGAACGTGAGAGCGAGCGAGAGGGAGTCAGAGCCACCCGGCGCGTCGTCGCCGTGGCGGTGTGAGCGAGAGAGAGAGAGAGAGAGAGAGAGAGAGAGAGGTAGCGTAGTGTGAATGAGAGGAAGCGAGAGAGTGAGAGAAAGAGAGAGACAGAGAGCCAGAGAGAGAGAGAGAGAGAGAGAGCGTGTGAGGCTAGGCAAGAGAGGAGGCGAGGGCCCGACGAGGAGGCCACGAGTCTGCTGCCGGGAAAAATCAATAGCGGCTCACCGCTCGGTGAGCCAGAGAGGAACCCAACCCACCTCAACCTTCTCTCTCCCTTGCACTGTCTCGCACTCTCTCTCTCTCTCTCTCTCTCTCTCTCTATCTCTCTCTGTCTCTCTCCCTCCCTCGCTCCCTCTTCGGCTCCAGCCTTATCTCGTCATTTTTTGCCTTCTATAAGATTTCTCTCTTTTGCGCGTTCGCTCTCTTTCTCTCTTGTGCGGATTCGTCAAACTCCGTTTCTTCTTTGCAGGTCTCACGCGCTTATTGCGACCGCACACGGGGTCTTTCTTAAGGGCGCAAGCGTGCGAACACTGCGAGACGAGTTTAAGTTTCTCAGCGATCCGGTGAGTCAAGATGATTGTCGAGATTGATTCTGGAAGGGGAAGAGGCGATTAAGGTCGAACGATGATAATCTACTGCGATTATAGCGAGATCGATGTTTGCGATGGGAGTGGAATGGGTTAAATTTCAACTTTCAAGTTTGTAAATGATTTAGCGAGACGCGGGAGTGACTGACTTTTTGATCAAACATTAGTTTTCATCTGTGCAGTTTTCATCTGTGCAGTTTTCATTGATCATTCTATTCAATAATGATAACAATATTCATGAATAGACTTAAAAAATAAAATTATTTGATTTTAGTGGGTACACTATTGTCAATGATTCGTAATATAAATTTACATTTTTAATATCTAATTTAAATTTTGTATTCGTGTGCGTATCATTTCAACGGAGTTAATTATTATACAATATTTTATACTCGTATACTAGCTAATCTCCTACTTTATACGCTACTTTTATAGGGCATTGATAATATAATACTATCTTACAAAATTTTAATTTCTCAATTTTTAATACAATATTAATTAATTGAAAACATAAATGTATTATCTCATTGGCTACTCTTTATTTTAAATTTATATAACACTGACACCGAGGTCAGGGTCAGAGATCAAAAGCTCGTTTCAGCTCAAGCCATAGTATTACAAAATAAAAATGCTGTATATTACGTTTCAGAAAGCTACGATCCACTCGCATAATAACGAAAATAAATAATTACAAATTTCATGTTTTTTCGTACGCGTTGGCTATTCTCTTTTCATTCGACGTAGCTCTATACAAAGCTGTTTAATTGATAAGCTGAAGCTCAAGATAAAATATATTGTGGGGATTTATTTTTTCAATTCACTCAAATGAAGATCAGCATTTAAACTAATTAACCCATTAACGACCAAGACCCCGAATTTTCAACAACTTTTTCAAGGCTTTTTTTCAACTAAAAAAAAGGTTTGAAAAAATTTGAAAAAGATCATATCCAACGTATTTTGATCTGTTCTTTCAAATGGTGCTACCGATTTTTTGTTAAAATACCCCTGCAAAAAAATATGGCGTGTTTTTCACGAAAAAAAGTTAAAAAAATTTGGAAATTTTCAACTTTATGAATTTTTTTCATAAGGAAAATAAAATGACAATAATTCAAAATACTGCAAAAAA
>UELV01105727.1:0-27306 GCA_900490015.1 Megastigmus stigmatizans
TAAAAGAGCAGTCGAACAGTTTAATTCCACCCTTATCTAAAAATATTATATCTATATTTTTATTGTCTAATCTTTAAAAAAAGTAATATGTAAATGTCTTACTTATAATTTTCGAAATACTGCTTGGTCGAAACTGTATGTTTTCTTTTATCGTTTGTCGAAAATTAAGTATTCTATTTTATTATTATTCTAATACTGAAATTCGATGTATTAGACATTCGCAAATTATTATGTTGCATATTTTCATATTATTATTTACAAATTTATAAAATATTTATAATTTTTTTTTAAAAATCGAATAATTAAAATAGACATTCTAAATTAATAAATTCGAAAGAAATCGCAAATCTTAAAGGAGCAGTCGAAGAATTTAACCCCACCCGTTCTTCCGCACGAGAAAATCGATGGTCATCGCATGAGGACTGGCACTGCCACTTATAAAGAGTAATAAAATAATTTAATGCACGATATATTTGTTTTTTTTTTGTTCGTGCATAAGGCTGCGTCTCATAATAGATGCCATTTTTCACAAATCTTTAATAAATGACACTTACTTTGATCTATACTTCACTTGATATCACTTACTTTGACAAGTACTAACAATTTGTCTTTTATTTCTGCTAAACTTAAATACGTCACTAGCGATGAGTAAACTTGTGATTCGGCATTGTTGGAACCGTGAACATGAATTTTTAAAATTCCGTTAAATATTTCAAATGGAAAACGTACGTCATTACCCACAGTGGTTCGAATTTCTTAACGTCATCTACAAGGTGTAGCAGCAAGAGTAAATGGCACGTTTGATATTTTTGTCCGTACAAGTTTTCAAATTAAATCGCGTCTTGCTTGATTTATCATCTCATTATTTGTGCTATTACAATTTAAAGTTGGAATTCCAAAAACTAATCATTAAATAGAATGGTTAAATATTTATTTTAGAAGATTTAAATAGCAGTACCTCAACAGTATTCTAAGTAAATGTTATATTGTTAGAATTTTTCAAGAAATTTTCTGGTAAAGTTTTATAAACACTGCCGTTATAAATGTCTTCACATAATTTTAATCGTTTTGTTTTTTACACCTAAAACGACGACTTAAATTTTCAGCACGGTCGTTTATACGGTGAAGATAATCGCGTTAGAATAGGAATTTTTATAAAATAACTGACAAATATTACTATCTATTACATCTATCACATGTATGAAATATATAAAGGTAGAGATTAATTTTTGAAAATAAAACTCTCTGTCATTAATAATAGTATGCTTAATAAGAGAACACCAGTGATTTTATGTCAAAGAGCAACTGAAAATATACTTTAAAACACTTTCAGCTACTGAAAGCGGAGCTCCTGGATACAGAGGGCCATTAGCTTGTAGAAAGATTATTTCATCATCAGTTTCAGAATCTTCTTCCGTCGATTCCTCCTTGTCAGACTCGGTGCTATTTTTATTATCATCTTCCGATGAAGTATATCATCGCAACTTTCGTATTCTTGAAACTTGAAAGGAATCTGTTTAAAAGCAAAAGGTGAATACATTTATTTCTATTTTTAAAATGATTTCTTGCAGTTTAAGTAAAATTCCCAATGGCTGTAAAATAAAAATGCATTATATTGGCTATTACATGAATTGTAATAATGTGAAGAGGAAGTCGCCTGTATTATCGGCCAATACGCTTTCACACCGCGACCGGTACTAGAGCACTATCAAAGTGGGGGTTTTGACTAAATTTCGGATTTATCCTGGTCTGACATTAATTTGAAAAAATTTTTTTAGTTTCATAGTAATCCGCGCTCAAGGTCGCTTTTTGCCGAGAATTGAAGCAATATTTCTGCAGTGAAAAACTGGAAACATAGCAGTGATCGTGGTGGAGCGGCGTGAAGGCATATCGGTCGACGAGGCATTCTCATACAGCATCTCCTACGTTCTCTGAACCAGTCGCTTATAATAAGTATAGTATAGCGCTTTACAAGCGATACCTCTGCAGGCACAATTAATAAATATGCAACTATACACATTTTGCGTGTAGTCTTAAAGTGCATAAGTCGAATGGAAAAAAAGTAAGCTTATTTATCGCGTTTATCGACCGAATGTGCAAAGTTTCAGTTTAGTTTTATATTAATCGGAATAGTAGAAAAAACGAGTTTATAATAACAATATTTTTAGTAAACATGCATTTTTGAATAATTACATCTCGCACAGCGAAAGTGCAAGACATAACTTATTTCGCTTTTGAAGTATGAGAAGCGATTGATGTTAACGAAAGTAGAATACTGATGCTTGTCTCCAATAAAATTAAAATGGAAATCCATTGAACTATCTGTTAGTATACAAAAACATGTAAAATTTAAAAGAAAAATTGATACCGAGTTTATTCTGCACTATATACTAGATAAATGGAAGTAGATACAGACGAGTTTAGACAGACACTGATTTTTAATAAATATTATAAAAACTTTCCCTTTGGGGAAGGGATTCAAATTTTTTACTGAAATAATGTTTCAAGCTCTAAATAAGAGTAAACGTTCGGCACGTTTTCCTTCAACACTGCATTGATACTAATCTCCTCAGGTTCTTCCTTTTGCTCAGTTCTGCGAAATCGATAGACTATAGGCGGCGCACATATCATTCAAGTAATAAAAACTTATTATTAATATTTTAGCATGTATATACCTACACGGTTATCGTTAATAAAGACTTCGAAAACTTTATGATCATTTTTTACTCTAGGATCAATGGATTCATTGATTCGCAATACGAAAGAGAAGAGCGACAAAAAAGCAGTACCGATAACGTGAATGTAAAGAACATGAAAACTGAGAAAAAGAATGGAAAATAGAAGAAGAGCTGCGAGAAAAGCGATAAAAAGTGAAAGAACAGAAAGAACAAGATACAGAGTCCGAGAGGTAAGAAGAACGAGAAGAAGAGCGAGAAAAAGAACGAGACAAAGAACGAGAACGAGGAAAAGAACGGGAAAAAGGACGTGAGGGAGAAAAAGAATGAGAACGAACAAAAGCATGAGAACGAGAAAAAGAACGAGAACGTGCAAGAGAAAGAGAACAAGAAAGAGAAAGAGCGTAAGGAGCTTCAACAAGAAAGAGGAAAACTTACACACAAACGAGAAAGAGCGTGTGAACAAGAAAGGAAATAGTCGGTCCGAGAATGACGAGAGAAAGAAAAACTCGACCGAGAAAAGAACGATGAATTGAACGAAAGAAAAGAAAACACACTGCAAAGTAGTAGAGGAAATAAAAAAATATTAGAATTAGAATATGAAGAAAAAATAAAGAATTTAGAAAAACAGTCAAAGTTAAAAAATAATTTGAGAAATCAGGATCAGTTAAAATCTACATTAAATCTAAGAAGTGCAATTATAAGGATGAAAAATTGCTGATGTACAAGAAGAAAAAACTGTAGTGTAATGTTTAAGAAATTCAATAATTTATATTGGTAAAATAAATATTCGCGTAAATATTTAACAATTATAATTAAAGTTGACAGAATTATAAGAACTAATAAATCCTCTAGATCCGTTCTCGTAATTGCAGATAAAATATCAAATAGATACTTATAAATCTGACTAAATATAAAGAATTATGTATAATATGCATCTTAAAAAAGTGACTTTTCAATATATATTGCTAAATTCCGCAGGGTATGTGTAAAGGAATTTATTAGTACAGATAACTACCGTTGCAAACTATCATGGAGTAAATTCTCTTTGATATCCCTATTCTGTGAATTTAGTGGACAATTTTAGTTCCAATTTCAGTTTCGAATGTGGAGAAAGACAAGCGGTCCACCAATTGATTGGTAAAATGAATATTCGCGTAAATATGTGTTGATTAATTCTAGTGATCGATGAAGAATTATTCGATATTACTATTGTTGTATTCTCTTGAATAATGATCTCGAGAATCGATTCGTTTATATAATTATTTATCTATTATATTCTTAATAATTTTAGTAATTTAATACTTTATGTTTATATATTACCCGTAATAGTCTCTCGCTATAGTTTTTTATTCTGTTATGTTTTATGAAAAGTTATTCGTCCACTTATGAATACAATATAGAATAAGTTTATCATCCATCTCCAATCACGGATTTATGTATGATTCGAACGTTTTATATGACCAACCGATATATAACACAGCATAGAATTAGAGAAATTCATTGAGTTCATCCTCTCTGCTAATTCCATCTTTCGCGATTCTCCTTTTCCAATATCGGTGCGGCTCTTCAGTTATACTTGGAAAAAGCAATTTCAAAAGGAGCTCAGAAATGGTCGTGTTGAGGGATTAATTGACACTTTAAACCCGTGAGAATTATATAAATAGAAGGAATATATGAAAGACAAACACTCGGTTAGACAGATGTAGTCTTGATATGCTCGAGTGCTCTATTTAAAAACCATCTTACATTTATACTAATTAAAATATCCATTACAATGACCATTACAATTAATTTTTTGTATATATAGTTTTAAGGTTATTTTTTATGCTCCCGGTCAATACACAGATCAATAACAGATTTGCATATTTGTAAGCAAAGCACATGCGATATTTACAGTACCGCTTACTATACGTTAACCAGGAGAAGTTATATAATAGCGTAATTTTAATAATTTTTCCAAATTTGAGCATTAATTGCAAATTATTGACATATCTTAATGCACATATTTGTAGCCAGACTCGCGTTGTCAGTGTTCGCGTATCTACGAGCGACGTAAAACAAAACCGGCGAATATATACAAAGGAAAGAAAAAACAAGTGGAAAAAGAGGCTTTGAAAGTAGCAGCTCCGAAAGATAGCGTTCCCCCGCATAAAAATAATACGCGGCAAAAGAGCCCCGGCTGCGGAACGAAAGCTTTGCATGCAGGTGAATATATCTGGCTGGTCGCTCGTGGCGGCACGTGAGTATAAGCGAATGCGCGACATTCCCTTTTGATGTGGCGTAATGAAGGGCGCGCGGCGAATTAAGCATGGTATATAAAGAAAAGGAAATCCTCTCACGGTCAGTGAGAACGAAGAGGATTTACCGCCGTCTGGAAGCGGCTCGAGCGCCCGAACGGTGCTATGGAGATGCCCCGCCACCCCAGATTATGAGCGGAAAGGAGCAGGACGAGAGAAAGGAGGATGCATATAAGCCGATTTGTCGGCGTGAATCACGCTGCAGAGATTCGGCCGGAAGGATTGTAGGCGCGCCCGGACCCCCACAGCTCTCTTCTCGACTCGCCTCCCCGCGTCACGGAAATAAGAAGCCAAGCAAAAAGCCCTACAGCCTCGTGTCTCTCACTCGACGTTCGCACTTCTGAGAAGGAGGCAATCCCTGCGCCCGGGTATAATACCCGCACCGAAATAGTTCGCTTCTGCATCGGCGCCTTTACACGACACATTATTGTGATCCTTTTATTTTCTCCGAATTTTGCTTTGTGCCCCTGAGTGTAAGTATACTTTTTGCAACAGAGAATTAAAAGTAGATATTTAGAGAGTCCGTGAAACGTTTAATCTTATTATGTTTTTTCTATTTTTATGGATCCAGAATATATGTTAGAATATATGGATCCAAAATTGTTAAAAGCTTACAATCGCAATTTGAATCCCTTTTGATCTCCATTGAAATATACTTTATAAATACTATACTAATTGAGATAACCATTTGAAAGTACTTACATATAGGTTTGGCGTATTTAAATATACTTAAAATATACCGACTATAATTATTGAAAATTGATGATTTTATTTTATACTATAGCACAATTGACAGAATGAATTTGAATAATTGCCGGAAATGTTACTTTTTATATAAAACTTTAAAGCAATTTAGACAGGTATATATTAGGTATAAGGTGATTAATTAAAAAGTAATATTTTTGAAAGCAGCTTAAATAAGAGGAAGCTATAGGACCTGCAACACAGTAACCAAGCATAAAGTCATTTTCAAACCCGTCTTAGAGGAAGCAGCTTTATGTTCGAGAGTAGTAGAGAAACATAAAGAGAATAAAGTATACAGTTGGAGCAAAGATGGGCGTGATGAGCGGTGCATGCGGGAAAGAGGAGTCAAAGTCCGCGGAGCACGAGTCGGGGAGAGAGAGAGAGAGAGAGTGAGAGAGAGAGAGAGAGAGAGAGATAAATTGCTGCAGATAGCCAGCGCGATCGGCTGTTGCTTTGCTTGGTGAGCTCGGTTGGCGGCTGCTGTACCCCTCGGGGGAGGATTGGCCAATTCCGAACAAATCGCCCGATTGCAAATGCCGGCTCTCTCCCATCGACCGTAGTACAGTCGCAATTCTGCCCCCAAGACTCGGTGTACGCGAGCGATATGCGATTTCGATACAAACAGAGAGAGAGCGAGTCCCAGAGCCAGGGGATTTTTCCGAGAGAGAGAGAGAGAGAGAGAGAGAGAGAGAGAGAGAGAGAGGGAGAGAGGGAGGAAGGGAGTGGCAGAGGGAACGAGCTGCTGCGGCTTATCTGCGCTGCAGCGGTGGCATAGCGGTTAAAACGCTAGCAGCCGGTCCGGAATTACACGCCGCGCTTTTTCCCTCCTATCTTAATTATCTTGGTGGGACTAGGCGGAGCGAGTGAGCCAGAAAGAGAGCGAGAGGACCGGCTCTCGAATGCGTAATGAGCGATTTGGAATTTTGCGCGGAAACCCGGGCTTCGCTCTCTACTCTCTCTCTCTCTCTCTCTCTCTTACACACACACTCACTGGGCCGCTGCAGCCTGCCGGTCCTGTAATTTGCAAATTCAGTATTGCCACGGCTGCGTGAAGCGAGGATAGAGAAAGCGCGCGAGCCGTCATGCGAATGAACGAAATTTCGCGCGAGCGAGGCGGGGGTATCGTCGCGTCTGCACCGGTCCGAATAATGGCTCGATTTATTTATCGAAATTGGAGAGAGCGAGCAAATTGGGTTATTGTACGACGTTACAGGCATCGCTTAATGCCGGGCTACGTTATATAAGTTGTTGGAGCGGCCGATTGCCTGGCGCTTTGGCTCGTACCTGACAATATTGATTTTTGGCTCGTTCGCAACTGCAGCTCAGGTGACTAAGTAGCTGTGACATCAGATTTTCGTTTATGAGTGTTACCAGCTCGTTTTCTCTCGTTTGAAAGGTAAACGTACTAATGCACTATAATGCATAATAATTCGTCAAATATATACATACGTGTTATTTTCATATCGCTTTGTTATTTTATTTTTGTGAAAAAATCTAATACCTCTTGATGCAAAGTGAAAGTGAAATATTTTTATTTAAAGCTAACGGCAATTTTAATTAATAAATTCAGCGTCGGATTTCACCTACTATTCACTCGACTCTTCGTCAAGAGTGTCAGCAAACATTAATCTCTTCTTTACTTGCATTTCGTTTCTTCCATTCCATTGTAGATTTCTGCTTTTCACGTTTATTCGTATGGACGAAAAGCGACTGCAAATTGCAAAAAAAGCATTACTTTATATATAAATTATTATAATATAGCCCTACTCATAAAATGAAATAAATAGTATTGTACCCGTCAAAATACAGTCTATCAACAAATGAATGAACGATTCGCAAAAATGACAATCGTTTTCTTATGATAGCAACATTAGAGTCTAGTCTGTGATTGACAGTCGACAAGGAATGTCGACCTAACCGATTGAGAGATATATAGTTTGATTTATCTATTCTTTTTTGTTAATAAAGTTTAGTTCAAGTTTCCTTTTATAAATACCATTCTATTTATTAAGCCACTAAACACGGGATTAACAATAGATGTAAATAAGTAGTTTGTATTGTTTTTTAAGTATACCTCTCTCATATGCGCACGATCGATGTATAAATACATTACTGATACTCTGTATGCAACGGGAGTGTAATAACTAAAAATCATTGTAGGTAAATCATATTCCCACCGAAGCTCGTGTACGATGTAAATATTAAAAGACTTCAATTCGCTGAAGGCTATTTGAAAAGTGAATTTTCTGGCTGTGTCCTACATAATAAATACCAATTATTTGCTATAGATGATAAACTGGTGTCCCAGAAATGGAGATGTAATTTGCATTGTTAAAAGTTGGTGAGCTCGTAAATTGTTTATCCGCGGCTACTTCCTAATTATTATAAATAATAAAATGGAATTTTGTTGGAGCTTCTGTATGATTGATCGTCACAACACAACTTTATTATAAAAATATGATATCAATGATAATAGCCCGGGATGAAATTTTTAATTAGTACTATAACATTCGGCCAACATTTTTTATGTCGCAATTATAACCGATATATTTATCAATAATTACCTCCTACTCATTTATAATGTTATTCGTAATCTAATTTTACAAAACTTGAGTTATAACTGATTATTACATTATCATAAAAGTAATAACAGGAGCAGCATTAGTATAAATGTAGATGTTCTTAATGATTATTATTATCAGTGGTGCCAGGAGGCAAACGCACGTCTGTCCCTATATACTAATCGATGCATATTGACGCACTGTTATGCTAATGTATTGCAATCCATTTTCTGCTTTGCATGATTCCCATCTGCGCGCAGCGAGTGCAATAATAGACAGAGCGGAGCCTCGCATAGTCTCTACTACGTGCATGTATATGCGACAATGATCGCCAGCTCTCTCACATCGATATTTTATTAAATTTAAATTTTCATTCATTAATTCAGCATTATACCAATTTTAATGCCTTATCGGGAGAAAGAAAGAGCATCCGCTGAATATATATACATATATTCCACTTAATTGTAATTAGCTCTTAATTATCATTGGAATAAATTTCTAGCAAACAAAGCGAAAATCTCATTAAGCGCAAAAATATGCTCATTCTCAGCGTCTCTGAAAATACGGCTCGTAATTATTCATTTCCAAGATTAGCCGGATTTGAAAGCCCAGTCTCGGATATTCTCTCTCTCTCTCTCTCTCTCTCTCTCACTCTCTCTCTCTCTTGTTCTCTCTCTCCCACTCTCGTGGCGCGGTATTTAAGAATTGCCCTTATGGCCAGCTTTGCACAGTTCGCTCACGTAATGAAAGTCCCTTTTGCGATTTCCACTTGCAGCGACAAAAGTGCCGAAAAGACTCGGCGCGGCGCCCTGCAGCTCTCCCTTCTCCCCCCCCCCCCCTCGACTCGCGCCCGTGTCGCAACGGGCCATTCTTCTTGCCGCGCGCGAAGCCTCGGTGGAGAATCTGGAATTCCTCCGCGATTATCTGTTACTTGCCCCTTTTTCATGCCCTTTCATTTTCCACCATTCGAGATCGTGAGCTCGCGCGGATGTAAGCGAAAATTCCGGAACACACGCCGAAGCGCGACGCTCACCCGCCGCAACCGCACAAAGGCATCATTTTCCAAAGTATTCACGTCTCTCCTCTCTCTCTCTCTCTCTCTCTCTCTCTCTCTCTCTCTCACTCTCTTTATCTCTAGTTCTGGAAAAATAGATAAATTTGGTGCTTTTGCAGTTTAGCCGCGGAAAAGAGAGGCGGAAGAGCTGAAGAGGAGAGAGACTTTTCCTCGTATCGACCTCGACAACTTTTGCGCGAGAGCTGTTCGGATTATATTATCGGCCAGTGGTGGAGCTCTTCGCGAGAGTCGTTAAGAAAGTCGTTGCGGCTCTTTCCGGACCTAGAGAATCTGCGAAATTTAAATTCGGCTCGTCGTTTATGCTGTGCGCGCGCAAGAAAGAAGGAGAGCAAAAGAGAGAAAGGCAGACAGCGAAGGTGTGAGAGCTCGAGTGGGACACGAGAGAAAGTCCCTCAAAAAGAATGACCGGCAATAGGGACAAGTGAGGAACCGAGAAATTGCTTTGGATAAGGAGGGAGAGAAAAAAGAGAGAGAGAGAGAGAGAAAGAAAGTAGCGAACGCCTGGCGCGCGTTAGAGCAATCGAAGTTGAGCGAGAAAAATAATGAGGTTTGAGGCCGCGGGAGCGCGAGAGAGAGAACTGTAGATAAAATCGATGACTACCGCCGCGCGTTTGAGGAAAGTTCTTTTCGCACAATTTAACTATCTTAATAAGATAAGATAAGATTTTTTTTTGTTACAGTTACCGAGGATTTTTACAAAAGACTCGAATAATTTAACTGCGGCGTCGAAAAGGTCGAGCGAAATCTCAATCACTCGTGCAGAGATTTTTATGTCCATAATAAGACCAGTCGATGAGCAACTTCTTCCTAGTCAGTTAATTGGAGTGATTTTATAGGAATTTTTATTTACCAAGTTTTTTTTCACGGGTATAACTCGGGCGCGCATAAGCAGAAATATATAATTTAGATTCCTTTCTAAAAGTGATGGGAAGTACACCCATTTTTACCCGCCAGGCGTTTGTTTAATCTTCTAATGGAACTCGATGAAGCACTGGAAAATTTCGTATAGCAACAATAACATAAAAGTTTTAAAACTCCTTTTTTAATCCAATCATATAATAAAATATGTGTGTACAGAAATTGAAAGTTTTCAATTCTTCATACTTTTAAATCTACGATAGATAACAAGAGTAAAAAATATTGATAAATTATTATTAAGTGTCTTAAATTGTATTAAAAGTAATTTAACACAAGACAGTCGATACTTTTTTAATAAAATACAGCTCTCTTTTATTCAGTAAAAAAATTTTAATTTGTCTATCATCCTTTTATTCGATAAGCGTATTCCACTTCATTCATTCATTATATCCTTACAAGTACCGCGTCAAAAAATTAAAAATGATCAGTACTGTCTCATCCATAGCCCAAGTACCTAAATATCATTAAAATTCACTGTCTTTCCATGTATAGTTAGAAGCAGAGAAGGATAAAACGCTATCCGACAAGTCGATTTTCTCAAGTATCAATCGTCCATAGAGCGCAGCAAACACACGTTACAACTCTCCCCTAAGAACTATAGAATAAAGCCGCTGTATAGCCATCCTGTAACTCTCTCGGAGAAAGGAAGAAAAAGAATCGCGAAGAAAAGAAAGGAAGCACAGAGATCGAAAGCCAATATAAGCGCGATAAAGATAGGTAAAAGAGACTCGCTGCAAATCTATATATGTATATAGAGAGAGCTCGGTTCTACTATCTGCAGCGAGTCGCGTAGGGGAGCGCATACAGGGAAAGAAGGAAGCAGCGCTGGCTGGAGAAGTTTGGCCGCCTCGGCGGCTCGACTGGCCCCCCGAGGAATTATAAACAAATGGTTCGCGCGCGCGCGCTCTACCACGAGCTGCTGCTATTGCGCCGGAGTGGGAGCCGGGGAACGTAGCGCCGCGCCATTCTACCCGCGCGCTCGGAAACTACGGAACGACACGCCATTCGGCCCCGGTTACGAGGTACTTGGCCAACTTGGGTTATCCGCGTTAGCGTTGGGGGGCTGCAGCACCAGCAGCCTGCACATATACATATATACACATCCTAGCTCTACGACGCTCTCTTCTCCTCACTCTCTCCTGTAGGTATAACGGCGGCACAGTCGAGCGCGCGCGCTGCGGTACCGCAGCCGGAGAGCTGCATAATTTCTGTCCCGCCGGCGCGCGCGCGGGAATACTTTTGAGCCGTATAGTGACGCTCGTCGTCGCGCGCACTCGCCTGCTCCCTTCTTTCCTGCAAACTCTCGCTCGCTCTCGTCGCGGTTCATATACTCGCGAGCGCGGGTGCTGATCTAATCGTTTTTAGTCGAACGCTAATGACGCGAGCTCTATTGCCGTGCGCCCCACTCGTTTTTTACGCCGCGATGCCGGTGCTAATGGCGCGCTGATTTCGATTCAATTAAATCCAATTAGGTGTTTTCTTTTTCTTTTTCTATTTCACGTCGTATATCGGCTTTTCGAATTAGTGGCGGTGAACCTATTGCCCATTTGGCTTGTAAGCTCTGTAATGAATAACAATAAAATTTCTGCGGCTGGCATGTTAACAAGCTGCATTTTCGTGGGTTTTCCCTTATAATTTTCATGAGAAAGCAGAGCGAGGGCTTTTCCTGCGTCGCGAGGCGAGTGTTATATATTTTCGCGCGATTGGGTGGCACTCGAAATATAATATTTTGGGAAAGGATTTGCGTGTACGTCTCTCTTTTTTATATATACATATATACGCGCGTATGTTGTGTGCCATTGAGGTTTGCACGCCATTTGCAATATTTCAACAAAACTCTGCTGCATGGAAAATTGATTTTGGCCACCTGTAGTGCACTCGAACGGCTCGAGAAAGCTCGTTCATGGCTTTTTGTTTTACAAACACTTTTCCGAGTTATGAAAATTACAAATTTTGGTATCCAGATTTTTTTTTCGAGAAAATAAAGTATACTCGCTTAATTTTTATATGCATTGAAGCATCAAAATCTTGGCACAAATAATTAGTTCATTATAAAGACTTTAATAGAAGTTAATTTCGTAATAATTTCAGCATGAAGTTTTTCGCGTTTGTTTTAAAATTTTAATTAACCCGATCTTTTTATGCATGTGTTTTAGTATGAAAACACGAGGGTAACTGTGAAAGACTAGTCACCAGTGAATGAACAGTTCTGTAACAAATATAAATATAACATTGAAAGATTTATATCGCTTGGTTCATCCCTACTTTTCTCAAAACTTGAAGTACGTTTCTGTTATTTTATGTGTTACAATTAAATATTTTAGAGACGAGTAGAGGCTTGTACCCATCAAATATAACAAATCCTAGAACTGTTAAAATATAATAAATATAATAAATATAATAAATCCTAGAACTAGAATAAAATACTAGAACTGTTTCGTACAACAACAATAACGAGTATTTCAATTTAAGAACTATAACACAGTAGTTCTGGGAAAAGAATTCATGACGAGAGAAAATAACCCAATTTTTAAACCCTAATCAGTACCGGAGTGAAATGCATTTATTTATTTCTGTCTTGTTACTCAACAACTTTACACGAATTTCTTAATGACAGATACTTTTTTCTCGTTATGATCCTCCCTTCATTCCTACAAACTTATCATCGTCTTTACACAAAATAGATGAAAAGAAATTCGGAAAAAAATAGGAATATTATTGAGGGCATGTACTAGGAAAAGAACGATTTCTATATTATCGATTTTTTCATTTAACAAAATATATAAAGATAGAGATCAATTTTTGCAAAACCTCTTTGTCAATATCTCGGTAATGATGCAAGCATTATACGATTTCAGTTCTATAAAACTCCATCCACAATTCGCAGACATTTCTGCCGTCGGAAATCTCAGAAATAAAAATCTCTGTGAATTACGAAAGAAATTTTCGACAATAAAAAAATTCTGTGAATTTTGGATTGAATTCCTTGATACTTAAACCACGTAATATTTATATCAGTACTGAGATGGTGAAAGAGTTTTTTTTTTTTTTTCAAAAAATTAATCTTTATCTATATATATTTCGTTAAATGCAAGACTCGGTGTAAGGTAGCAATCTTTCGACCGAAGTACATGGTCTTCAATAACATTGTTCGCAGACAGCAATAAGACTTTTCATAGCCATTTAAATTCAATTGCAAAGAAAAGATTTTATTGACACCATTATGAGCAAGTGAAAATATCGATGGAGAAGATTAATTTCCCAAATATTAGGACTGTATGGGAATACACATAGGTATACACATAGATATAGATACGTGTTTCCTGTTTGACCGATAGATGCTCATTAGCTATTATTACGATTGTTGAATCAACAACGATATTAATTATTAGTAATCGTATTATCGAACAACATCAATCAATTAATTGTTACTATGCAAACTGATACTACAAGATGATATTTTGATAGACATAAGAGAACACTGTATACATGACGCTTTCCTATAATTATAAATTCACATGAACGACAAGCTTGAATTTATAATAAAAAGTTCAATATATGTGTATATTCTAATGTACCATACTTTAAAGTATAACTTTAATTAGCATTTTATTTACGATATAATACATTAGAATCCCTGAGCATATGCTCTTTTTTCGAAGAACACACAATATCGACATCTGAGAATATTTCGCTTGTTTCGCAAGCAAAAGGCGCGAGTTCCAAAGTCGTGAACTTTTTTTTCTGCAAACAAAGTCGGATCAATGATAATGCAATTATAAGCCGGCAGCGCTTCCCTTTGAGACACTCCTGCAGCGGCTGCTGTACTCAGCTGCCGTAGGATCCGTGGCTCAGCCTCATGAAATATTCACACGGCCGGCGGAACAAGATGTACAAGCAATTGCGGCAAATTACCGCGAATAATAATGAAAGTTTCTGACCCGCTTCCTTTCTCTCTCGCTGCATTATCCGTCTTGATCTCTGCGGCAGACGGTAGCGGGTAGCATAAATCGCGTGGGCACCGATGCTGCACCTGCGGGTTATATATGTATAAACGAATTTCGAGATCAGCGCGCGCGCGCTTTACGAGCGTTGAAAGCCACTTGAGCGTTCATTGAGAATTGGGTTAACTCGCGAAACGACCTTTCACTTGTATTTGCAATCGCCACGATATCGCGTCTACCTCAGCCTCCCCTCCATAACAGCGTAAATCGTGCAGTGTGGCTGTGTAGGTAAACGTGAAATTCTCTGCAGATGAGCGCCATGAAATTGTTTGGCCGACCGCTGCTGCTGCTGCTGCTGCTGCTACTGTTGCTGCTTCTCTGATCCATCTTGTTTATGTTACATTTTAATTAGTCGTTTGATCTCAAATACTAAGGCAAGTGCGGACTTCAGAGATTTATTCATATTTATGATTCAGGTCACGACGTTTGCGCGACCGACTACGAGTCTGTAATTCGTTGAAATGCAAACCGATACTTGTCGAGCGCTGGTTTCATGGGGTCCACTTGTAATATATTTTATCCGTATATTAGCTATTTAATGAGATTTTTCATTTGAATTCTCGTTTTAGTGGAATAAAAAAATGACCGATTAATGTTTCAACTTCGGACTTATTTTGAATCATTTTGAAGAAAAAAATATTGATTAAACAGCCTATAGAATTTTAAGACTGCAAGGAAATAATTTATTTATTTATTCTTTTTATTAATGGAAACTTATTTATCCTAATGTAAACATAATGTCTGGTTATAAAAACAAAGAAGCAAACAAACTTAAAAAAGATATTAATCATACCGCGGCTATGGTCGTAACCTTCTAAAAAAGCTATGAGTGAAATAATTAGTATTTCTCATGCAGAGTATTCCATTTTTTCAAAAAATTTCTATCACAAAGAGTAATTTTATGAACTTTTATTACTTAACTTAATGGGTTGCCTGACCTTTAGTAAAAAGTATCAGTCAAAGTACATAAAATAAGTAGTGTTATTCGTTATTAGTCAGACAGACACAAAGAGTTGTGCCCTTGTACCTATAGTATATTACAGTCTTTCAATAGGTATGTCAAAGTAAATGTATTTCCACTTTAACAGCTCGAGTAAAACCATATCTCCAGTAGAGTGTTTCAATACTCTCGTAATAATAAAACTTGATTATCAACAGAGTGTGAATATTAAGATTTTATGAGACAAAATAATTTTTTCAATTAGGAATTATCGAATCTGAAAAATGTCTATAGCTGCCAAGATTTTCTCTGCAACGAACAAAAAGTGATATTCGGTGAAAGTTCAGTAAGCGATGGGAGTAAAAAAATGTTATCTAATGCGCTTCCGGGTCTGTCGCATTTAAAGAAATCACTCGAGCGCGTTCCATAATTATTTGTTCCACTGAGTCATATTTCCGCGGTTCCGAAAAGGAAAAAAAGGAACGATCGGAAGAGAATCAATATGAAAGTTCCGCAGTTATCAATGGAACTATATACGCGAGGGCTCCGAACGAAGTCGAGACTTCGCCTTGTCTTACCGCGCCCCATATATATATACTACTCCCTCGCACAGAGCATATCCCCAAACTGATACTCCGATACGTATCGACCTTTTTTTTCTCGCCGTTATTTTTCATCCTTCTCGTTCCTCGATATCCCGAGGTCGATCGCACACCCAAAAAGGAGATCAAGTCGTGCACACTGCAAAGGGAGAGAAAAAGAGAAAAAATATAAGTGTCTTCTTTCTCAATCGCTCGCCTCCCCTGCCCCCAGCAGAGAAATAATATTGCCCTAACCGGAACCTTATTATCAGCTTTTTCTGCACTGACATAGACTTGGTGTCTATCACCGAGTGACTTTTTTTTTCTATATTTTATCAAGCTAAATATTTTGATTGAATCAAGTGATCCTTAAGCGTATCTATTAGAAAATAGTAAAAAAACCATGTGTTTATTAAACAACGATACTGAATATGTGACATCATGAAAAAGTATTTTTAACAAGGACGCATGAAATGTTTAATTTAAATAAAATTAATTATTAAAAAATTATTTAAATTAAATAAAATATTACTTTAACATTATATTTCATTTAGAATTTCAAAACTCTTTCAAACATTTCAAAAGTATTTTCTTTCAACAATTTACTTTACGTATATACGTATACAGCACTACATTCATATACAATGGAAATTTTTGCTCCGTAAAACTTACACTGCTTATTATATATGCAAACGTGCGAAAAAGAATATATCTGTCATATATACGACATATCCGGCAAGAAACACGCGTCGTTCCAACGGGATTAAATTCCAATGTAGATAACGCGCGGCAATGTTTAAAATCTGCATAAATTCAAAAGGCGACGGCGATGATGGTGGTGGCATCGACTCGGTAGATACATACACACATCTCGGTTACAAAGCTCAATCAGTGCAAGTTCAGTCGCGCGATAATCCTAAGACGATTTTCGCCCGTAATGGTAATTTTTTTCCCTCCACAGCAGCGCCCCGCCGTGTATACGCACAAAAAGTAGCTCCCCTCGTTTAGCTTGTCGAGGCTACACAGCCACACACGAACGCCCACAGACACGTGTGCAAAGGCTGCAGGTATATATACACGACACGTATGTGCGCGCGACATTAAACGAAGCGTCGGGAAGGTCGCGTCGGGAAAAGCCGGAGCGCGGCATAGCAGCTCATTAACCGAAACGGGAGTGAACGCGGCCGTCGACGTACAGCACCAAAGAATGCCTCGGCGCACTGCTGGGCGCATTGTACGCGAGCTCCGGGGGCTGGAGAGCGCAGAGGGAGCCAGGAGAGAGAGAGAGAGAATATGAAAGGGGGAAAGAGGCAAAAAAACGCCCTCTCGACGCGTAAAAACGGAAAGTCCCTCAATAATAGGCGGCTGAATGTGAGAGGAGGAGGGGGTGAGAGACAGAGAGAGAGAGAGAGAGAGAGAGAGAGAGAGAGAGAGAGAGAGGGAGAGAGGGAGAGACGGAGAGCGAGTGAAGTACTTTGCGCGAGAGCACAAGTATAAAAGGTATACTTCTTCCACTTTCGCACAAAGAATGAGGAAACAAGTCTTTCCTTTCTTTCGCGTTACTCCGTTTCCTGCGCGAGTGCCATCTCTGCCTATCCCCCCTCCCACTCTCTCTCTCTCTCTCTCTCTCACTCTCTCGCTGCCTTGCTCTCTCACTGCTCCTTCTTTCCACGTCTAGTCTTCATTTACCTGCGCTTCCACTGCGCTTTGCGGGTCGTCTTTTATCTTCTGTGAAAGATGATTGTTTCGTTCCTTTTTTTCCCCGAGTGTCGGGACCAGCGTCAAAGTTAATGTACTTTGTTATGAGGTACAGCATTTTTGCGCACCGCACAGCGACTTTCGCGCGAGAGCCTTGAAAACATTACGATGCACCTTTTTGAAAATTACAATCTTAACGATTTGCTTACAATAATGAGAGATGCTCCCTGCAGTACTTCGCCATTATGATAAAAAAAAAACAAAGTTTTAAAGCTTGTTACTTTAAACCTCGTCTTTATTTTCCAATTGCCATTGTATACAACTTCGTATCCTGCTGTGCTCGACATTTTATTATAATTATGGATTCTTTTTCTGTTTTAGGTACGTACAACTTTGCAGTCGGACTATATTTCGACATCTAAAGCCCACGATAAATAAGTATTCGCAGAGTTTCATTTTTAAAAATTTTATTGCACATAGAATGGCTCATTTGTTTCTGCGAAATCCAAATATTTATAGACCGATAAAAGTACGTAGAGTACACAGAGTATGGGATAAATGATTTACAAAATTATTTCATCGTTGTATATCAGTTATTAACAATATTAACAATATTTACTTGTAGCACCCATTCTGCATATATGCTTGATTGAAGAAAATCGATATTTCGATGGTATTTTTATGAAGCTTTCTAAATTCGAATCGATGCAAATCCGATCAAAATAAGCAATGGCTTTCCACCGTAAATTAACGAAAACCGATGCATTTATAATAACAATTTACTAATTCAATTGAAAAGGGGGATATATAGGTTACATATTACATACTTATATATTAATCATAAAATGGTCTTTTTACATACGTATTCTAAATATATGAGATTTAAAGTGTCATCGTTCCAATGCGTGCATGAAATCTTACTCGCTGTATATCTTTATCGAGGGCTCGCATACCCTCAGCCATAATCTTTCCAGAAATCTGGTGGCGGCTTCAGCGGGTATATTATAAAAATGGCCAGACGCGCGAAAACACACCCGTTACGAATCCGTCAGCCGTAAGTATATTAAACATATATGTAAATGAGTCTAGCTCTCCGAGAAAACATGCTCTCTGTTTACCGAGCAATTTAATTAGCCGCAGAACGCTGAAGTCGGTCGCCGCGCATCCGCGAGAAAACGATGCTTGCGCAAACCTCCCTCCTCGTATAGTTAACCTGCAGCTTGCGGAGCTTTTCACGAATGGCATTGCAATGCTGGAAAAATTACGTATGTGCGCGCGCAATTATTCCTATAGGCTCGGATGCATTGAGAATTAGCGACGTGTGGAATTGATCGTTCGTTGTTTTTGTTTACAGAAAAGGAACGCATAAGGGTTGTGCACTATATTACCTACTTGGTCTGAAGTTTCAATCTCATTCCAGAAAAAAATTGCGGATGTGTAAACATTCTTCTATTAATTCTTTCTGATCCGTGTAATTACTCTTGCAGAATTTGATTTAGAACGTTAAAGCACATATTATATTAAATATGCACTAAAAGAATGACTATAAAGATTAAGAAGTCATATTCGTGATAATAATGTTCTTAATCATATCTTCACTTGCTTTCTGTTAATGTTGGTAAAAAAAACAGTAATGTTGTTGGAGTTTTGCTTACGTTCTCTGACTGCTGTTCGAGGATTTTATTATTTAAGCTCAATATTTTCAATTTGTATAATGTGTTATAGATATTCATATGCAGATTTGTATACTGTACAAAAATGTCAACAAACTCTGTTTGATTTAACATTTAAGATCCTATGTAATAATCAACGAGATAAAAAATTTTGATTATGTAAAATAGATATAAGTATATTTTTACAGATTATTATTTTAGATTAACTTTGAAGTACATGCACATTATATTTAGTGTGCACTTGTAAATTCATATAAATTTACATTAAATTTCATAGAAGCATGCATTAAAGTTTACGCACTCATATTCAAATATATACTTTTTGTTACAGATACATTAAATTTAGTGCTCCTATATAACTTAAAAGTGCGTTAAATTTCATGAGATTTTTGTTTTCATGACTGCGCGTAGCGCGAAACTAATGAAATGAGCCAAGGGCTCTCCAATATATTATGGATTGAAATTGCAGCCAGGCACTGTATATATCGAATACCATTAAGTTAACAGTAAAAGAACATTTCTTCGCGATTGAAGATGTAAAACGTTACTTTAATGTACTCCCTGTCGATGAATCCATTAACCATAAACCACACAAATTCTAATAAATTTTCGAGCTACATTAATCCGACAAAAACTAAGTTCAATGTCAACATTCAAGCCTACCTAATTTTTCACGATGCGAGAAAGGTGATTAAAAATCACCCAGTATACGGTATAAAGCCCATAGGCGCATTACTTTGGCGCGGGTGCAAAAGAAAGTGAGGATGTCTAAAGCGCGTTGAGTGGCGTGTAATCACGCAAGGTGCAGCAGCAACAGCAGCAGGTCGAGGTCTGCGGATACGCTGCCGAGACAAGCTTTATGTATATACGTATATAGGCGGCAAAGTGCAATCGATAGCGGCAGGTGCGGCTTCATTGGAGCAGATCATATGGATATAGGCTCGTGCGCTCGGCGCTCGCCGCGATCCTCCCCCCAGAAAAACACGGCGGGGGATGTGTGCGAGCGAGCACGCGCGCCTTTTCTCCCCCGCGCTCCCAGCTCTCATTCCTTTGTTTTTCTTCCTCTTACGCATACACGCCGTATATACACCACCGCCGTCGCCGAGAGCGCGTTGACCAGCCCGCGCCCGGCCTTCCGTTAAATCCATATTTTAGATCGTTTTTCCGCTTGTCGCAGTGGCTTTTGTACCTTGCTGCTGCTGCTGCTATTGCTCGTGTTGCCACTACTCCCTGCAGGCATCCATTTACCCGATGGCTCTTTTTATAGCTTCGCTATTATAAAACTGTGAAAATATTTATGGGCATCATTTTTTAACAGCTGTTCGAACTAAAAGGACGCGTAAAAATCGCCGAGGATAATTATAATGATGCAATAGATGGGATTCGTATAACGAGTGATTGAAATAATACTAATGAATTTTTTATGGCCTAGTTGAATAAAATAACGTTCTATGAGCGAGATCAAAATAGATTATTAATTAAAAAATTTTTTTTATGCTTATACATACGTTATTTATTGGTCATCACTCGTGTTGTCATTTATCTATATACTTATTTAGGTGCTTTCATCTGAAATTTAATATCTGTAATGAGAGTCGCATTTGTAACATCCTGCAGCTCAAAACTACTGCAATTAGCTTGAACTTAACTTTACAGGGAAAACTTTCATTAACGTAATTTTGAGTAGAAAGAGACTCGTCAAAATCTCTTCATCGTGTTATGAAAACAATTTAGTAGCTATACCTAGTACGTAAATTCTCATGGTATGATTTGAATTCCCTTCCAAGTTACATCTGAAGGTTTACAAGCTTCAGAAGGAATCTTGTTTGTTTTGACAATAGTTTTTTTATGTTAAAAAGTTACGTCTCGTTATTCATTTTTTAAAGTTTGCTCTTAGGAAAGTCTACAAATCGAATGCAATTATAACTATGTCCTTGTAGATTGAATGCAAGTATTATTCTTTGAATTAGGGTCAGATAGATTTAATTTTTCACGTTTAGATTATAAAATGGCTTAACCATTCATGTTAAAATCATTAAAAATCGTGCGTATTTATTGTATAATTCTTTAATCGTGATGCTGTATTGGTCATCAGTTGTGCATGATTCTGATGCTTCTGGATTTATCATCACTTTTTACTCGATTCTAAATTTGATTCTAGTATGTGAATTTAGTTTCAATCATAAAAGCGATTACACCATTTCTAGATTAAATGATAGTTTATTCTCGAATGTCGGAAAAACTATGTGGTCATCGAACAACTATAAGCTTGTCAATTTGTAACACGCATTGTATAAAATTTCCTATCTAAAAATTGGAGCATAAAGCATTTATGCTAATTTGCGCGCAAAATTTTCCCATCCAAAATAATGTATACCTTGCACTAAATCGAGGTAAACAAAGGTTCGTCCAGTTTTTTTTTTATCACAGCGCGATCGATTCATGCATAAATTCGAGGAAAGAGAGAGAGAGAGAGAGAGAGAGAGCGAGAGAGAGAGAAGCAGAAGAGGGCTTAAAATTATCGGGTATGTGGTGAGGCTACCGTGTTAAGCATTATCTATCGCTCCCTCTCTCCCTCCCTTCCTGTCTCTCTCTCTCTCTCACTCTCTCTCTCTCTTTCCCGTCATAACTGCATAACAATCGCGCTATTCAGAAGCAAGCCCGAAGCCTTTCGTTTATATTTATATACGCATGCATGTATACAGGACATACGGATTATCCGTACATTTTGTATATGTTACAGCCCCCCGCGAATACGGCCAGTCTTATTAATCCCTTTTACGTTCCCATTATCCGCAGCGGTGCATATATGCAACGGCAACTTCGACCCCGATGCATTACGTTCTATTTATTGCAGTTGGTTCGCCATCACTATACATCAACGAACGATCCTGTGGACTCTAACGGAAACTGACTAATCCAATTATATTGGTTTAAAAAAGTAATACTCATCAGTCTGCTGCGCGTGTAATACCTGTTATCATATGCACTCGCTTATATTCTGTTTACGAGTATTTTAATTTATTATAAATCTATGTTCCGCATTCATATTCCTCTGGACTAGACTTCCAAAGCATAATCCCTTGATGCATCGAATAAAATGGATAAATTACAAATAAATTTGAATAATTAAGAATTAAAATAACAATTTTAAAAGATAAAATTTAAAAGATTTAAAATTATAGGTGAATTTGATACAATGTACATGAATACATGTCGTATTACAAATTTTAAACATTTGTTTAAAACATAGTTTATAAATGATTTACAGAAAAAATGTATGATAACTTTAGTACTATAATAACGCACGAAACTATGTACACCTATAGTAATTAGAAACTCCGAATTGATATAAGGATTAGGAAGATGGCCAGAATACCATCATGAATACACTTACTTACAAACGTAATAATTTATAGACATCAAATTTTCACATGCAACAGAATTATACTGTAATATAAATGATTATTTTCCAATGAGATAAATAATGTAAGACCTATATAGGTGATGAACTTTTAAGTGTAAAATATAGATGTTTCAAAACACTCGTCGATAGGTAAATCAAAACAATATAACGGTTGGATTACGAGTCCTTTTTATTGTTGTTAATACGACGACGTTTCAACGATTGAATTGTCGTCGCTATCTAATCTTAAACAAATCCAAATTAAATTACATGTAGTATACATCAGAAGTATAATTATTTTCGATGATACAGAGTCATCAATATATATCCTTTGTACGTGCAGAGGTAAAGTTAAATGAGGAACTGGGAAAGTTTAGAAAATCGGACTACTGTATGTAAAGTGTACATTATGGTCAGTCATAAAAGGTCCCTAATTCGTAATAATTCATGCGATTCCTTGGAATAAAATTTCAATTTCAGCACAGGCAGTAAATCAGCAGGCCATTCTGTTTAAATTAAGCAAGCGATGATTCATACCGCCCCATCCTTTATTGATACATAATTATTTTTAAGAATTTACGGCGAGTTCGGGAAAGGGACTAAGTTGTGCTGCAATGTTTTAATATCTTACAGGCCGCCTATACACAAGCACGAGCGCGGGAGGAGAAAATAAAGTCCGCGAAGGAAGAAGTTACCCCTCTCTATCCACCCCTTCTCTCTTTCTCTCACTCTGCAACGCGCTAGAAAATTAAGACCCGTAACGTCGGCCGTCGTTTTTTGCACTCCCGGGATACCCACCGGGAGATAAAGCAATTTCCTCAAACTTTTAACGCGACCAAGAATCGTGCTTGCGAGCTTCATGTGAACGCGATATCTTCTTAGCAATAAGCGCAAAAAGCGCCTCCTATATACGATAGTATAAATTAAAAAACTGCAGCTTCGCGCCGCACCGCTCCAATATTCATAGTCAGCGAGGATAATTTATTAGTTTCGAGAACGCTGCAAGGATTTTATCATTCTTCGGGCAAAACGCGGAGTCTTGATTCAATTAATGGACTTATCAATCCCCCCTCAGTGCTTCATTATTAGTTTTTAAGTACGCTCATTGAAATATCGCGCGGATGATGCTATATATAATTAATTTTCAACCGTTTCTTCATTATTTTTCCGGCGTACAATGTGATTTTCATTTTAATTGGATTTGTTATAAATTATATTCATTATTAGCTTTTGACAATTGAAATTAGCTTCCATCGGTATATACAACCAATCCCTCAATATTATTTCGCCACTGCTGCACAGCTGCCAAATTGGGCGCGGGTCGGATTTAAAATATGATTTAGTTCTTTGGCTAACAAGCGGATAACGAAGCTCGCAGCCTGTGCGCAGGAGCCACCAGCAGAGAAATTCGGAAAGTGTACGTGCCGCGACTGAAAAACGGCGATCCGCGCACGGCCCCTTGTAAATTACAATGCAATCTCAATGAAATATTATTATTAACTATCGCGTGGCTGGCAGGACCGGGCCGTACGCGTTATAATTGCGATCGCATTTGCAGTGATCGTAACTAATAATTACGCTGTATCCGGGGCGAGAGAGGGAGAGACAGAGTTGGCCGGTTGCGCGGCACCTGTCGTGAACTGTCCCTCTATACGAGGCAACGATACTAACCGCAATCACGGCCTCGAACACACACAGCGTCGCGCGTGGCACCGCATCAATGCAACATTTGATAAATAAACAATGCGCGCATTATCGCTAGTCTGACCAATTTATGCCGGCCTGATACGGTATTCCGATGTGTTGTTGCCAAAATCACGCGCTATTTACCGACCATTTCACCATCATATATATATTATTATATAGCTACATTATACATACAATTTGCTGCTTGTCGAAGAAAAGTTTTCTTGACGTTTTATTTAGCGATTGACCTACATAGTAGACAGAGCTGAAAATTAAAAAAGTCGTTGAAGAATGAAAAAGTTCATGGGTGATTCAAATTCTTTTGTTTCATTTGCGTGATTCTAAATTTGCTATCCCTCGGGTGGATGAATAATTTTGATAGAAAATTTCATCATTACGAAGTTACTTGCAGGCTGCGGAATATGTTTTTCATGAGAAAATTTCCATAATCTATCTGATTAGGAAGTAGTAGGTAATTAAAATTTTTTTTCTTCTTTTTCTCTGTAAAATTTTGTCTTAGTTTGGCCTTCCTCACAAATCAATCTTTTTTATTCATACGGAGAAAAGATTATTACATTTATTCAGAAATGTTTCGGGAACACCTTAATGCTATGCTCCTCTCTTCAAGCTATAAAAACAATTTTTTTTTATAACAATTTAAAAAAGAATTGATTTTATTGTCACCAAACTTAAGCATAGCATCAAGTCACACATTATGCAAGATTGTTCTTTTTGTATAATGGATAATGTCTATAACTTTCTAGAAATAAGAATAAACAAAAAAGCTTTCTAATATCGAAACCGTAAAATTTTCACTCACACAAATCCTAGACACATTTCTCGCTGAGCGAACATTTTTGATTCTTAAACAAATACAAATCAATAAGGTTACTTTTTTGTATAACAATTGGTTTAAAAGGCTATCCGATTCCGTAGATATTGCAATCATGTTAAATGCGTATTTGACGGGAATCGAGCGCGAAATGACAATAATAGGATGGCATAAAATCACGTTCAAGGTATAAAAACAAAGCAATAATATATCCACAGAAATAATTCTGAATTTTGCGAAAATCATCAATACGAAGAAGAGGGAAAAATGGGAAAGAAGGGGAATCAACAACGTACAGAGACTATCACTCTTCGGAATTTTTCATACATTGATTTTCCATTTACCTCTTTATTTCAAAACCACATATACTCCGTAAAAAATATCAGTAGTAAAAAATGCGTATTCAGCAGCATTACGTCAAATTACATTGTCCCCGTATACGAGGAGCATAATCGTGTCTCATTCCTTTCAGCACCGCATTCCTCGGACAAATGAATAAGCCAAAAGGCGAAAGCCGCGCAAAAAGCGGGAAACAAGAGAGTAGGAGGAGGAGGAGGTAGTGTAAGTGGAGGGCAAGGGGGGAAGTTATTAAACATGAGCTGAAGGGCCTCTTCCTCGTCTCTCGTACTCAACAACACTGCACAAAGTAAAATGGGAAAAAATCCTCGAGGGCGACGGCTAGAGAGGATGGAAGGCAGGAGAAAGAGAGCACCTGTAAAATCCTCGCGCTATAGCGCTCGCATTCTCAAAAGAGCCGTTCTCCGGGCGCGTCGCACCGAAAGACACACGTTATACGTACAACATCCAACACTGCACAAGTCGCTCAGTCGCTGGTAGTTGCTCGCCCCGCCCCCCTCCACACTATGCTGACTGCCGGCGTGCAAAGCTCACATACTCGTTAACAAGCGGCTCTTAAGCTACCTCCTCAGTCCCCCTCCCTCCTGCAGCCGCGGCTCTCCTCTTTCGCTCTTCGGGAATACTCGACCCAGTGAGCATGGGGACGCCGTGCAGCGAAGGATGCCGCCGCCGCTGTCGACTGCAGCATGCGCCCGCCGCTCACTAGCCCGGAAACAAGCCGGAAACGAGTACTATGGAGTGGCACACTGGCGCACACTCGCCTGCACAGCACAGCACACACGACGCTTTCCACCAACGCGACTATTAAAAGACATTTACTGCAGCGATTTACGCAGTTCCGTGACGAAATTGCAACGTTCGGTAATCGCAAACGCTCCGAGCTCCGAGGGACAGACAGAGGCAGACGTACAGACAGAGAGAGAGAGAGAGAGAGAGAGAGAGAGAGAGAGACTCGGTAATGTGTGCGCGCTCCAAGCTCCGGCCATGATGATACTCGGGGTTATTATTCGTCCTGTTTCAGACATTTGTCAATGCGAGTACCCGCGGGCGAATGGCTGAGCTGTCGAAATGCACTTGCGAATGTGCAGCGGAACGGGGACGCGGCGCAAGCTCGTTGGCTGCTTCTCGACCGCAGAGCACAATCGCCATCTTTGACACAATTTGCGATCTCCGAGTCTTCGCTGATAGCGGCTGTGTTTACTATATGCGGCGCTGGACGACTTCTGCGAGACGCCAGGCTTTTTCTTTTTATTCGATATTTTTGCGTGATCCGCATGTTTTCTCAGTATATTTTAATCTCGCTTCTGTTTTAACGAATAAAGTCTGTTTTGACGAATTGTAAATTGGAAACACTGGCCAGAAATGATCGAAAATGTATTTTATAAATATGTTTGCTTACTCTATAAAATAGATATGTCTGTAGTATAATAATAATACATAGACTTCATCAATTGAAAAAAAAAATTCTTGCAACCAAATAAACTTTCTTTAAAGTAGCTCTAGGGTTAATCCGACTTTCTAAGACATAAAAAATAATTACGTAGAAATATTTAGGAGGATTTACTGAATATATTTTATAAATTTAGAGGCGAGTTATCGTGTAAAAATTAAAAATATTGTAAATTAAAGTTGAGGTATTTAACATTAGCCCTTATGGGACAGGCACTCTGAGAGACAGGAAGTGAAAGATTTTTTTATAGATAGCGGTGTATGCCATTATTGAAAAACTAGTTTTTAATAGATTGAGATCTCAGCTTTTCAAAAATATAAAAGTTATTATAGGTTATCGTGTAAAATTAAAAGATATTTATTAACAAAACAAGCCAAAATCTTGTTTTCACGGTTAGTTTAGGAAG
>UELV01105728.1:0-41275 GCA_900490015.1 Megastigmus stigmatizans
TGTGTGTGTGTGTGTGTGTGTGTGTGCACTCACAGGATTTCCAATTCCTTTAGCTCGCGTATGGCAGCCTCGTCGATGCAGCTTAGTTCGTTGTCGTCTAATAATCTGCGAAAAATATCCATTGTATATATGTTTACTTTGTACAAATTTTTAATATAATATGACAAACATTAATGTTGATATTGTGTACGCATTACAAATAATTATTTTTCGTGTAATGCAAAAGAATTTTTAATATATGTATATTTATTGTTGATACAAATTGACATCGAGCGGATATGATAAAAGTTTTATTTATTTTACCTTAATTTTCAGATTTTCGGCACAATACATGTTGATAAAAGTGTATATATGATTTTTATAAATGATTTGAAAATTACGAAATCAAAATTTAATTAGAATATATTATGATTTGAATTTATATCATAAAACTAGCACTGCCTTTTATTCAAAAGTATAAACAAAAATTTGTGTACGGTGTACAACTTCTATTGTGAATTGTAACTTTAATCAATTTCCTTGAAAAATCTGCTTTATTCCGTGGAGCCCGAGCGCGGGTTTCAGAACACTTATCATCGGATTTGGGTCTAGCTCGGCTCATGTCGTTTCAAAAAATATGTCACCTGGTTATGAATGTTCTCTTACATTGAACTAATTCGTCAGTCCACTTTTAGCTGGCATGGAATATACTGGTTTCGTTCAAAATATAAAAGCTATAAAGCCTTCTATTATTATTATTTAAAATTTAACATTAAATTTGTTTGGAAATGAAAGATACTATTTCGTAAAAACTGGAATAAATTTGTTATTTTCAGGAAAATATTAGATTTTTCCGAACTTGTTTTATAATTACATTTATAATATGTATGTACCTACTTGCTGTCAATGATTAAAAAGAATGCAGGAAAAAATTGAATGAAACTGTTTAAAAAATGAAGTCAACAGTAATTGATTGGAAATGATCAATTGATTATACCACTCGACACTCTTTACCCATTTTGTAGCAACGAGCTCGTCGATACGGCGCGTGATAGCATAACTCTTTCTGAAGTAATTTACTGTTCAATCAACGTGTATATGGAATAAAATTGTTTCACTTTTTTATCGCATACTTCAATTTCCTTTCACTTCATTTTTATGGATTTATTTTTCAAACTCTTTTGAATTACGTGTCAACATTTTTGCTGCATAATATATAAAAACAATTAAACTATTGATAGCGTGAAAATCTTACAAATGCTTTAACGATGCAATTCCTCTTAAGGTTTTTGGTCCAATCATAGCGATCTGATTGTGACTAAGATCCCTGCAAAAAAATAAACGTAAACGTATATTATTTGTCTTGCATTTAAATGTAATCTTAAAGACTAACGACGCATAGAACATTCTTTAACAGCATTCTACATTTGCATCTTGCACAATGCATTTTATATCTTCAACATTTTTTCAGAATCATTTGATCTTTCGAGGCCTTTTCCCTCGCATAATCATACGCACTTATTCCATTTTATTCACACAACGCGATTATGCCTCGAGTTAAGCAATAGAAAAACACACGTGATATAATTTGAACTTACAATCGCTTGAGGTTCATCATGTTGCTAAAGAGGAGATCGGGCAGAAAGCGTATGTGATTATTGTTCAACCTCAGCTTCTCGACGCTGACCAAGTCCTGAAATGCTCCTCGTTCGATCGTGTGTATCTGATTGTTGGACAGATGTCTGCGAAAGAGATGAAAATTAGTCTCGGATTTCCATGATAACGCTCTCAGCTCCTCTGCGCAGAGGCGCGCTCAACTTATTATTTATCCTTGCGCATTCCTTACTTTTTCTTTGGATATAAGGCCAGGAGTCAAACGAGTCCAACTTTGTTAGTTACGGGAGAGCTGATTAAACTCGATTTGCATAAGTTGATTGAAGTTTTTTTCGCTCCGGTTTGAGATAAAGAGAGAGAGAGAGAGAGAGAGAAGAAAGAGAGAGAGACAGAGAGAGAAAAAGAAAAAAAGAAAGGTGACGTCCGCGCGATCGTATAATACACAGAAGTTGATTTATGACAGAAAGTGCGAGCAAGTTAGAATTGCGTTATAAGTTGTATTTGGCGCAGGAATGAGATATTTGAGTCGACGTTGAATTAACACGCATTCTTGCGGGAAGGCCTGGGGACCATCTCTATGAAAATGTATAGTTATCTTGGGATCCTCGAAAATATCTGACTCGTTGACTCGATGAATAATGATGAATAATGATATGCTCAAGTGTACAAAGATGCAAATTAGTTGGAAAACAAATCTTATTTTATCACGATTCAGTATGTAGAACTATTTGTAGAATGTTTTCTTTTTTAGAAATAATTTACTAATGCGAATTTTGTTATGAATATGATGAAGAGAGATTTTTAAAATTATTCAAAAACTACCAAAAGTCTGTCGCGAATATCCTTTTACCTGTATTTTTTACAGCTATTAATTTATAAATATTTTATTACATTTTTAAGATGTGAATTATTTGTTGCACATAAATTTACCCTAGAACATAATTCATCATATTTTTTTTAAAATTATTATAATGGCAATGTAATATGATGTAAATTTTACTGTATTTTCATAATGTAATAAATAAAGTACTTAATCATGCAGACCTTTATAAACTTTTTAGCATTATTGCAGAATGCATAAAACGCTCACCATTAACAACCGCATAAATCCACTTTTACAACTATAACGGATTATTTTATTATTTTATTATTATATTTAGTTTGGTACCACAGAAAAAAATAAACATAATAAAAAAAGACAAATAAATATTATTCTGTCGCACAACCGATTAATTGCACTATAACTGGGAATAGCGATCGAACGCAAAGCAAACTCGCGCGCAATGTTTCATTCGTGCACAAAGTTAAATTTAAAAACTTTCTTTTGTAAAATCGTGGGAAATGAACGTTTAATTGGTCAGAATGAAAAAAAAAAAAAAAAAAAAATTGAAATTTCACCGACTGTAAAACGCTCGCAGCATTGACACACAAATCGATGTAAATGCGAAATTGCCACGAACGTTCCATGCGAACCGGTTCAAAAAAAAAAATCATTTCTCCGTCCATGAAATTTTTTAATTTTGACCTTTGTCCCAGCAGAGCACTACAAATTATATATACCTGTATACATCACGTATATACGACTGTTTGGTATACAGATTTCATTTTGCAGATGATGATGCACGCCACGCAGAGAAAAAAAAACAAACTTTCGACGTCGCTTATACGCAGGCTCTTAATCAAACCGCACGAACAAAAGCTCTCCCGTCCGTTGCATACACACCATATCGTACATATACACACACTACACACTATACACAAGTATATATATATATAAATATGGAGGTAAAACGGTAAAATCCAGGAGGCAGTGGGTATATAGATGTCGGCGTTATCACTGATACGCGCCACTTAACGCTTTTGACAAACTACGCCCAGCGGAAATAGACACGTACTCACTCTCGCGAGCAGCTCGAGCCGAGCTTCCCGATTTTAATTAAATATAGCGGCGAAATCCTCGGTACTGCGGATGCTAGTGCAATCGATATATATGTACATATATATGTGTGTGCGTATGTGTATGTGAGTATTGCGGAGGGTTAAATCGAAGGCACGTACGAGGCCGAGGAGAGATATATATGTATGTGTATATATCGGGTTCTCTTTTTTCGCGCACGGGGGATGCACAGCTAAGTCATTTCGCTGCTGGATGCGCTTGCTGCTCCATTTTTGTAAGATGTCAGAAATGAAATTTCGCGCTGATCTCGGACCATCTCCTGCTCTATACCTTTTCTCCAATATTCTTCCCACTTATATTTACTTTTATAGATTACGTGTTGCGCCCTATGTGTGTACATATACACTATTATAAACAAACGAAAACTTTCAAAATCTCATTGAATCGAAAAGGGATACATATAAAATAACGAATATTACTACTTTGTGCTTCGAGAATAGTTGTAAGCAGGATATTCTTGAAAGAAGTAATAACGTTAGGCGTAATTTTAGGTTAATTTAAACTTGGTACATAAACTGTAGCCAAAATGGAAATATTATTACACGGAGGCTTGGATATTTTAGACTAGTCAAATAAATATAGAGAATAAAAAGAAAATTATTTTTTCTCCTTCTGCCCGAAAAATATTCTTTAGGTATAAACGTTCAAAATTTTTTGCTCTACGAGGAATCAAGTGATTCACTGATTAAAAGTAATTTTATTTAAGGTAGGTCAGATATGCAAAAAATGCTAAAATAGCGAAGCAATTATTCAAGTTTTTTTTTCTTTGGAAGGACTAACATTATCTACGCTTAATCAATTCAATGAATTTAACCAAGTCATTATATAATGCAATTATCTTGGATGGAGAGAACAATAATTTCGAAAACTTTTCATTTTTCCGTCATCACGAACACAGACATATCCAAGATTAGAGAAAAAAACATATTGCCACGCAGCAAAGATCCTAAAAACAGTAGGGAAACTGAAATAATCCCTTTCTTCGTCGCTGCAGTCAAAAGATCCAACCAAACTAAAAGCTCCGCGCTGTCCAACATTTTCCGAGTATCGCGCTCGCAGAATTTAATATGCGATGAGCATCTCGCCCGCACCGAAAAGAAAAAGAAGACGAAAGAGAAGAAGAAGAAGGAGACGCAGAAGCAGAAGGAGAAAAAGAAACGAGAATAAAAAAAGAGAGGGGGAGGGGGAAGCCTGTGGAATTCGTGTCCAAAGGGGAACATGTGACTAAAAATCGGTGCATCCATCTGCATACACGCGAGGCGGTTGCACATCTCAGCTCGCTATACGTATGGGATTTTTCGGCGCATCTCTCTCTCTCTCTCTCTCTCTCTAGCTTTCTGAAAAATCCCGCCCAGAAAGAGCGAGTGAGCGAGCGAGACGGGAAGAGCGAGTCTCGTCGGCGTATACACACGGCAAAAGACCTTTGACACTCTCGTATACTTGTCGGCCATTTCTCAAGCCGAGCGCGGCGCGCCTTGAATTCAAAGAGCGCGTCTTCGCTCCTTCCTCTTATATACACGAGCACGAAAGAGACATACAGAGGGAGAGAGAGAGAGAGAGAGAGATTTTGCACTCGCTCTCACACTGAAACTCTTGATGCTTGATGAGAGAGAGAGAGAGAGAGAGAGAGAGAGGAGAGTTCGACGGTGTGGAGAGTGGCTGTTACTTATTTTTAATTCAATTATTTCGATGGACCCCGGAGTAGCTTCAGAGCCGCGGCGCGTCTGCTACTTTGACGTCACGCGACTACATACTATCGCCGTGTCTCATGTGTGTGAGAGAGTTGCGTACAAATTGGCTATACATGCGTATTGGTGTGTGTGTGTGTGTGTGTGTGTGTGTGTGTGTGTGCGTCTGCAGGCCTTCCCTTTAAATTGCACCTCGCGCAGCTTGTACACACACTGGTCGATACGTGCCTTCATAAAAGCATCGGAGAAATTGAGGCTTCTGCGAACTTCAAAGTGGACACGCGCTACTATCTGCTGCCGCCGTTGCCGCCGCCGACGCCGCGATATATACTTCGGATACGTACTTCCATCTGCTTTCCTGCACTCGCCTATACATGTAGCCGACCCGCGCACTGCGCACCGTCTTTTGCTTTAACGTATTTACTTTAAGGTAAATGCGCTGCTACTGCCGGCCCATTTATGCAACCTTACTACTGCCAGACCTGGCGCGAAATATATATATAGAGGCTTCTTTCTCGGGCGCGTAAAAGGGTGGATATATCGTGGGAACTCTCGGAGAAAATTAAATCAGGGAAATTTGCGAAATGTGCGCGTGGTCGCGCTATCGTGAATTTAGTGAAATTCTCGGGCAGCTATACTAGGCCGAAGTGGCCTTTTGAGAAAGTAAAGATGTAAATATTTTACGACTACAACTAGTGGGATTGGCCAGTTCCGTGTCTGTTTTCTTTTTCTATCCTATAATAAATTCAAAGTTACTTTGGAGCAATAAAATCGGGCTATAAACTTTTCTTATTTTTACGTCTTATATTAATGCTGATTAAAGGGGGAATAACGGAGTTGATTAAAAATTCGGACAATAAACGAGGGTACGATGGAAAAGAAAAGGAGCAGCAAACGAGCGGATGAAGATTGCGTTAAATCTAAAAGTTAAAGCCTCGAATATAATGACGGCATAAATTAATCTCTTTTCGCGTTAGGGCAACGAGTTAAAAGACGTTTAAGTAAGGCTGGGCTAGATGCGCGAGCAATAAGTCTTAAACGACGAGACGAGTTCCGAAATTTCCGAGACCCCTTCGCGCTCTCGAGCGAGATAAACTACTTCTTCAATTATTTAAAAATTCCTATCTATTAAAGCTAGAACATTTCTTCGGGATCATTAATTATTACCGTGAAAAAAAAAGCAAGTAAACTATCTATTGCGTTATGCATGATGGATTTGAAGAACTTTTGGAGAGAAATTCCCATTAATGTAAACATTATGGACACTTCGCGACACTTATCGAGTGTTAGAAAATAAAAAGAATGAGTGTTTCAGCTGCGTAAATGAAGTTTTCAACGAGAAGTCGTAAAGTGGCACTCTATTAAAATTATAAGTACTAGGATATACGATTTGCGCATGAAAATAATAAGTTGTAGCGCGAGTGCACAACAACATTTTATTGGTACATCGCTCGAACACTCACAGCAATCGAAGTGTCGCCATGTCCTCGAAGTCCGTCTTGAAGACGACCGAAATGTTGTTATTCTGGAGATCTCTGAAACACAAAAAGTAACGGAAATATATATTTTCTGCTTAAACAATTGGAATATGAATTATAACTATATCCTAAATTAACATTCATGAAAGTATGTTTGATAAGAAAACAAAAAAAAATGGGAGTGCATTAAACAATCGTAAAATAACAAAGGGAGTATACATATACGCTGTGAGTTAACCGCATTAAAGCCACGTTAATTCTGCGCCAGCCACGTGTCCTATCGCTGTCCGAAACTGGCGTTAATTAATTATTTTTTTTTTTCACTCTCCCAGACACAGAGAGCGCGACTGTACGTCGCGCCGACATAAATACCGAATTAAGCTCCTCAATCACGCTAATTGCGCACTCGCTCATATCGCGCGCATTTAGCGCCTATACGTCTGCAGTGCAGTGCGGTGCTAAGAGAGCTCAAAGTGAATATTTATATTTAATAAGACGTGTCCGCAAATGCATTAATCAATTAAGTCTCTTCCATCTCGGTCGGACTCTGCTGTCTCTAAATGAATGTGTATATTACGTATGAACTTGTACACAGGCCAGCATAGAGTCCTCCATGAAAAACTTATATAATCGCCAGGAATTTATTAACAATCTCTGCGAGTCGTCGCGAATTCCTCACCCCTTATTTCACGAGGGGGTACATTAGGAAGCAAAAAAAAAAGCGACTCGACGGGCGGCAAACTAACTGCTCATTCCGCTCATTAAAGCGCCTGCGAGCGAGCGAGCAAAGAGTAAAAAAAGTGAGAGAGAGAGAGGGATCGAGTTAGCCCGGTGCCGCGCGTGTTTTGCGAGTTCCGGGGCGAGCAGGGGCAAAAATTATTTATACACCCCGACGATCGTAAAGCGGAAGCTCTCGACTCGTATTTTCCCTGCGCGGCTGCTGCTGCTGCTGCTGTTGCTGCTGAGAGAGAGAGAGAGAGACGGGCAAAACGTTTGGCTGTCGACGGACTTCTTGGCTAGTTAATAGCGATCCGCGGAGGTAAACAGAATTTTACTTATATCCGACCGAGCAAACTTTCGGTTATGCGCTTACGATATACATATATATATATGATGATACATATATGAAACTGCGAGTTTTCCAAGTAGATTGATTTGAATAAGTCGGTAGCAGACAGTCGTTATGGCTTTGAATACACTGGTATATAAGAATATAAAGTTTTAGTGGCCTTTTTTTATAGTTGATCTTATTTTTTTCGTCTGGCATTACTGTGTGTATAAAACTATAAAATATTGCATGTTTATCTAAACAGAGTAGGTAATACTATTTTTATTGGTAAGTCAATATTCACCATATTCAATTTCTCATAATAGTTTGAGTAAAAACATTTTATCATTATCAAAAGAATGTGAATTTTAATAACAATTTGAATAAAATTGGAGAGAAAACAGTTGAGTGGAACCAGAGACAATTCTTATATTATAGTACTTATAAAAGCATTCGTAAAATCAAGGAGCCCGAAATAGAATTATCAGGGTACAGAAATGTTTGCCTGCCCGTTAAAGGACACGTATATAAGAACGTCACAAATGAGCTCAAGCAGATCGTTGATACTTTTTTCGCAACTATTTTCCCCTTCGCCCATCTATATTTACTCGTCAAACACACGCGCGCGCGCGGGCAGTCGGAAAGTAAAAAAATTTCCTTCCATGCGGCCTCGACGACGAAAGCGCGCGCACTCGTCGCCGTGCAAAAATCGTTAGAAAACAAAATCAACAACGGCAGTCCGTACTTATACGCTCTCGAACCGAGCAGCAGCAAATTTGCGATACAATTTCCCAGCTTTTCTTTCGACCGACTACTGCAATCAAATCATCCGCGTTGCAGCAGCCATTCGACGATGAAACAGATGCGCTCAGCTCTCCCGTGTGCGTGAATAAAATTAGAATTAGCGAAAGAGCGCGGAGCAGCGGAGGTTCATTATTTCGCAGAGCGCAGAGAAGAGAGAGAGAGAGAGAGAAACGAATGTTTCTCGAGTATATATATACATATATAGCGCGAGATTAGAATTTGCATAAGGAAAATTGCAGCTATCGAAAATTAAGTTTGATGATGCAGCGTTTCTCCGTATAGGTATAAGACGTTCTTTTCTGGTTCTTTTTTGTTCGTCCGTGCTCGGACGCGGGCCATTTCTGCGACTTAACGAAACGTGAACGAAGAGGAAAAAGAAGGAAAGGAAGCGGAAGACTGACATAAAGAATAAGAGAGAGAGAAAGCGAAAGAGTGACGTAAAGAATAACAGAGGGAGAGAGAAAGAGAGTCGGGGAACGAAAGTTTCGGGGGAGTTTATTGATTCCTGCCCTGTGAAATCATGAGTATACGAAACTTATTTAATTATACCGTGACGAGCGTAAGCATAAACTTTTTATTTTTGCTCAACCGATTGCATATTTATATACCTACACGGACAAATATTCGCCGGACTTGGATTCGATTGACTCGCTTTTATCGCATATAGGTATACATAAGGTTTTCATTATGAATTTTGAAAATATTAGTTCGTCAGTTGTTTGCCGAGTGTTTACCTCAGTGGTCCGCCTCGAGTGGGGTTTCAACTTTCAATGCTTTGGCAATTATCAGTATTTGCGCGGCGCGTTCGAGAAAAATAATAATTTTAAAAGTCACGGCACGGTTGCGAGGCCATTGTGCAGCGGTTAAACAGCCGCGGCGGTAATAATTATTCGTGAAAAGAACCAAGTTAACAATGGATGGGTATTGGGGGGAAGAGAAGGAAAGCCGAGAGAACTCCACTTTTAGCGTGTTTACTTGGGATATACATTATTAGTGCTTCCTATTTGTTGGTATATTTTGTCTTCAATTACCCAGCGCTGAACTCTTATAAAGCTTCGGATATTGCCTTTCGCCTAGGATTATTTATTTTTCCAACGCAAACAGCGTATCGTTATATATAGTTTGCAAAAAATTTAATATGCGCGCAGCAAATAATTGTTCTCGAAGATCCTTCGTATGCGATAAATTCTATACTTTATCCATAATGAAATATTCTTATTGCCGAAAGTTCCGAACCCCGGCGTCAACGAATATAAAGGACGAAAATACTGCGCGGCCAGTGAGCGCAAATTAACGTCGGAAAACGATAATCCACAGCGAAAGGAAAAAAAAAGAGGACCCAGAGCTACTATAATAATAATCAACGAATCAATCAGCTCGACAAAGATAAACATCCGCTCCCTCTTGTAATACGCGCAAGGGTCGGCCATCCAACTAAAGAGATAGCCCGAAGCTCGACTCTCTCATTTCGCAGTAAGAGCAACGGCAGCAGTAGCAACGTACACCTATCGTACGGATAAAAAGACCACCGTCGCCTCTTAAGAAACAGAGCTGCTCGGACTTGGTAAAACGCGCGCGCGAGTGACTGAGGCTGACTGAGAGAGCGAGAGAGAGAGAGAGAGAGAGAGAAAAGAAAAAAGAGCGACGTGCCAGGAATAATCGCGTCTCCGGTCGTCGCCGCCGCCGCCACCGCCGCAGCCGCAGCCGCCGACGCCGACGCGACGGAACGCGCGCCGGGGTACTTAAAATTGATTTTGGAAGCCGCCCCTATAGCCCGCTGCCACTGTATATGGCGTATACCACCCGCGTGTATACGTATTCCAGCGAACTACGCGGCATTGTAGCGTATATTCGCCCGACGGCCACGCCCCGCACTCGCTATTACGAATGACAAGTCTTTCTCTCTCTCTGTCTACTCTGTACATGTGCGTGTGCGTGTGTGAGCAGAGTGACGAGTCTGCAGCCGCGAGCGATAGAGTGGAGGAAAAAAATTCAAGGTGGGATGTATGGATAGATATATATATATATTATATGCGGGGCGAGTGAATTGTAATTGATGCTTGCTGGGGATAAGGTTATAGGATCGAGTGGCTCGCCTAATGATCATGAGAAGGTTATGGTGATTTAGGTGCAGGCCATTGGATTATAGCTGCTGCACCCTTGATCTTAATTTGTTGAATTCACGAGAGACTTTTGTTCTTTGCATTAAAGCTGATAACATGAAGGAAATAATAGAATTGCCCAATGGTATACCATTCGTTTAATTAGCGATTTAGTGTTAACCACCAGACAAGAAGAATTGTTGTAGGTATATGTTTTCCGTTTATTTAAAATTAATTCAAATGCAGTGCGAATACAGTGTAATGATGTTAGGAAATTTTAAATATTGGTAATTTAATATTTTTATTCTTTTTTCCCTTTTTCGAATATTTTTGGATATTTTGCGAAGCTTGGCCTAATATAGACGACGACGAGGAATTTCATAGAGGAATCATTCGCGCTCTAATGCAGGAATTATGCAAATTAAGCAAAATGAGAGGTGTGTAAGGGTAGGCGAAGGGCGAGGGACGCGAGTAGAGTTGGAATACGAGTCCTTTTGCGAAAGGAAGAGTGGAGGAGGGAATGGAGCGAAGGGAGGGAGGTAGAGAAAGAGAGAAGATGCCCCAAGGCGTTGCAGGGGTCCTTAACAGGGGTATTCTCGTGGAAAAGTTTTCCGTGAGAAATTTCCAATTTCGATGTCGATGGGTCTAGTAGCGGTAGTCACTCCTGCGGCGACTTTTCACTTCTTCCTTTTCCTTTTCTTTTCGACACTTGGCGCGTTGCGCATCTTTCTCTCTCTCTCTCTCTCTCCCACTCTTCGCCTTATTTTTTTCCTCCCACAAGTTATAAACGAGGTAACGTCGCGGAAGATGGTAATTACGTTATAAAACTTGTTCTCGGGCCTGTGACTTTTTTTCACGTACGGCCTTCTCTCGGATATTGGTTATTCTCGCGCTTAGGAGTGAATCGATATTTATGGATTTTTCATATAATATTTTTTTCTTCCGTTTTTTATTCTTTTTTTATTTTGAAACTAACGATTAGCGGAACTTTTCTTGCGGTGTCGATCGAATGATTTCCAAAGTTCTGCGATCTAATAAAAAGTGGCTATATCGATTATCTGGCTATTTTATCGTAACTTTTAGAGATTAAATAAAGTGGCTTTTAGAAAGTATTTCAGTAGGCATACCGATATATAATAGGTCTTTTATGAATATTTTATACGAAAAATGCTTAATACGTTTGCTAACGAATGCGAACTTGGAAGTAGAATAACGAATGGGTCTTCTGGATTATTACAGTTATAAAAAAAAAATTTATTTACAAAAGATTTTTCAATATTTTTTTTATGAAAAGCACTGGTATAATGCTTTTTTGTGCAGGTTTTAGTAATCAACACAAAACATACTGGTTGCTTACTATTTTTTTTTATTACTCAGAGGTATCTAGCAGGTATTTCGTTATTTTTTCACGAAAAGAAATTTTCTGCTGAATTTCGGCAGTACCTACGAATGATGAATTGAATGTGCATTTTTCATTATTTTCCTCTTATAATATACGCGAAAATATTCTTCGTTTCGTTGCGCAAGAGTTTCTAACGGTACGAGTTTCTTTTTTTCCCCCCCAATGGCAACTCTTATATACGTTTGAAAGAGTTCAAATGACAAAAATGAGCGTTGCGCAAATAGCGGAAAAAAGTCTTCATAAAAAGGAGCGCACCGACAGCTGACTTTATGATTGTGCTTTATTTGAAAAGTTCCTCTGTTTTTTTTTCTCGTACTTTAATATAAATAATAATAAGTTTTAGAAAACTAGTTTATTATTTTATGTCGCGCTAGGTATTATAAATATCAAAGTTTCATGCAAGACAATCTCGGTGAAAGAGTTCCTCTTGTTTCTTTTTCTCTCACGAGCAAAAGGCAGAAAGTTTTATTTACTAAAGGACCTTGCGCGAATTGACCTAGTTTTTTGTTTAACAATCTTATTTTTCCTCGAATTTTGTATACACCGCGCTTTGTTTCATTTGGAAGTTTTATTGGACGTCAAGCGAAATTAGAAATGTGAAATATTTTATACTGCACGCGTGGAGAAAATTTTAGATGGGGAACTTTACAATTGCGTTGGCATATTTTTAGAATGAAAAAATTTATTCAATGAAATTCAGGTTGGTGAAGGATTAATTGCGTTTAAACCTATTTTATCGTAAATATTCATGAATATCGCGCGATATCCGGTACAAAAGATTCCCTTTCCTTTGACATTAGAAATATTCTTATTAAATTCTTATCGTCACGACAAGAAAATAAATGTAAAATACACATATGCGTGACAAACGTATGAATACAAATCAATAGGATCAGGGGCATTAAACGTCATTTGCATTACAAGATGATGAAATGCTCTCTACCGTGATTAACAGCATTAGCACACGTTAACCAGCCACTAAAGCGCACACACACGAAGCGCACCGCCCCGAAAAAAAGGAACAGACGCTTTCTAATTTGCTATGCAGAGAACGAAGGGGCGGAGGGGGGGGGGTGAGACGAGGGGCAAAGTGGTCGAAGAAATGTGAGCGAGGCGCAAACAGCGAAAAAGCAGCCCCCCGTAATGGATAGGAACGGATGAACGACGGCAGAGAAAGCCCCGATAACATACCCCGGGAGTTGAGCATCTGACTAAGCATTTGATAAAAGTAATTGAAATATCGATCCGTCTTGGCGAACTCTTGATCGAGCGCTTACCCCCTACCCCTCCACCGTTTTCCCATCGTCTACTGCGCACTGTTATACAATCCGCGTGTGCACTCGCGCACATACACTGCACAAACACACACACACAGACACGCACACACACCTGGCGGAGCTCAAGTCGCGCGGAAAGAGAAAGAGAGAGAGAGAGAGAGAGCGAGAAGTTATGTACAGGCGACGTCGCGACGCTGCAAAATGCGAGGCGACGCCGTCGACGCGTTAAAATTCATGTTATATATACGTATACGCGATTCAAGTGGCGCGCTGCAGAGCAACGCTCTCTCTCTCTCTCTCTCTCACACATTATGTAACGGGCGCGCGCACACAGCAGAGCAGGAGTCGAGAGGATCTATGCGGTACGTGTATATTTACGACTGCGTGTACTCCTGTACTGCATACACACACACGCACACACACGTGTCTTCGCGAGCTCTGGGATAATTGATTTACGTCGTTAGAGAGGGTAAGGGGGTAATTGAGGAGCCGCGTTTAAAGGATGCGCCACATAAATTACGCCGAGTACGCCGAGTGCGAGCTTGTGTGTGTGTGTGTGTGTACATCGTCTGAATTATCCCGCGGCGCCGTTGTTGTTAACGCCCGTGATTTTTCAGGCTCGGTGCGGTTGAGGGGGAGGGGGAGAGATTTGGCGCGCGGTTTGTTCCAAGGTTGGTCGAGAGAACTTGATTTTTGAGGATCGAGGTTGCGCTTTGTTTGCGGGACTTGTTAAACCGTGCGGGGATACCGAGATTTCGTTGATGAGAAAATCTGGCCCACTTCGTTTCGATATGGGAATTGGATTATTTTTAATTATTTGCATGCGTGTTTTGCGGTGAGTGATGTGAAAAGTTGTTTGTTCCACGCTGGAATATTGCAAAGTTCCGAGCTGAGTTAATGTTTGGTGCGGCGGCGAGTTTTAACAAGTTCGTACGTTGTTATACAATAAATTCTAATTCCAACTAATATATTATTCGCATCTTTTTGCCTGCTTAGAAAATGTTACACTAGCTATACTACTTTTCTCATATTATGGTGTTTTTCCACTTCATCAATCGTTATAAGGAATTAATAAAATATTGATATTACTTGTATAGCAAAAAGAGAACTTGTCCGTGAATATTTCAATGCCTGCAAGTTGATATCTATTACGAACTTTAATAATACGAAGCTGTCCGAAATGATCACGTGAACCCAAGCGTTTTAAGTCGATACAACTTTTTGCGCGTAAAACGCTATCGATTTATCGCGTCTCATACCGGGCACGGAAGTTTTCGTATCAATAATTAATCCTTCACGCGAAGAAGACTATACTTTTACTTACACTACTTGCGCGAGTTATAGCTCGGTACCTGCCGTTAGATTTATCGCTTTTATTCATCCCTCTATATATTCCCATTCCCCGCGACGTACATCTGCATACGAAAAATATAATTTTCCAAAGTTAGTTTCCAATTTTCCCGAAAGACGTCTTGGGCGAGCGGAAAACGGAACGGGACGTGCGCACACGGGAAATCGTAATCGTCAGCGTTAAATCCACGTCGAAACTTTGTGGGGGCCGCGCGCGACTCGCGCAAAATTAAAGACCGAAAGGCTAGAGAAAATGATCGATTTGTCGGAAGTTTTAATTTAAACACCCGCGACACGCGAATCAAGACTAGTCACCAGCCAGCCTCCCCTCCCCCAGTTTAAATAAAGGACGTTCGAGCTTCGGATGGAGCCGCTTATGAATATGAAACTCGCTCGCAGCTTCGTTGTTGATTTAAGGCATTACGCGCGGTACAACGCGCGGAAAAGTCAAATGCAAATTGCTGCGGGGGGAAAAGCTCGGAAGCGGCGCTTGACCAATTAAGCTCGGATAAATTGAATTAAAGCTTATACGCCGCGGTGACAGTTTTGCTTCCGCAGAGTAGACGCGACAAATTTGAGGGAAAAAAAGTCGCGACGACTACTTCCTTCCTACGACGATGCCGTAAACGCAGCTCGGCGTAGTTTACCAAAATTAACCCGCGGCATGCGCAAAAATATTTATTATCGCAATTATAAACAGCGCGCGAATACATAGTTTAATCAAAATGCGGGCCCCGGAAGTTTATATTTTTTTTTCGCAACGCTTTAATCATATTAAATTCGCCACAAAAGGGCGGGTAAATAAAAACAAATTCATTCAAATGAAACTGCGCGCATACGTATACAGACGCATACAGGAGAGACTGCGATAAAAAAAAAGGAGAGGTCCCCAACAGCGCGCCAGTAAAAAAGAAAGCCCCACGCGGGCGCAGTCGAATCCATAGAACCGGGAACAAAAAAAAACGCACGCGCAGCCCAGCGAACGAGCGAAATAAAATAAAATAAAATAAAAAGTTTCATTCTCTCTCGCTCTCTCTATCGTCGGCTCTCGCAGTCGTCAACAAAGGAAAACAATGCCTACGTGCTCGACCGTTTCTCCTGCCACACACACACACACGCAGACTGTGAAAGCGAGAGAGAATCGCATCCGCATTATCGCAAGCGTGTCCGAGAGAGAGAGAGAGAGAGAGAGAGAGAGAGAGAGAGAGAGAATAGCCGAGCGCGTCTACACCGCTAATCCCTCGTTCAACAATAGGCTCTGCGTAGGCACGCGACGATCATAACCTTATACACTGCAGGCAGAGAGCGCGCGCCAAGGCACAAAAGAATCCGCGCGAGAGAGCTAGAATTAAACGTATACGTGGGATATTCCGCGCCTCCGAGACTTTTTTCTCGGTCAAAAGTTGTCGTGGAGGCCCTGAGAGCTGAGCTTGTGCGTCAAAATGATTGTGACTGATTGTGCCAAAGGACGCGTATACCGATAAAGTTTTATTTTTAGACTTTTTTTTCGAAATACCGAAGAATCGTGAATTTTTTTAACTTGGAAACTGTCAGAGCGTCGCGAGGCTATAGGAGATTAGGATAGTCAAGTTTTTCCCGTTTAGAAGCTTCTATTTTTCTTGGGAAGTCTTCAAAGCGGAACTTTTTATAATGCATGAGACAGTTGCGGACGGCTAAACTAGTTCTTGGAAATAAAGAAAAATGTTCTTTTAATATGAACCGTTAATATTCATTGTTTTTTTTTATAAGAGCAGCCCAAGTTATAAGAATTAAATGGTATCTCAAGAGAAAAAGGAAATTAAAATCTAGAATATTTATCGATTTCTTTACATTTACTAATAATTCTAACTGCAAGTCTACCCTTCTTGCTAAAAATTGATTAAAACAAAAAGGAATTCACCGATAACAAGAACGATAAAGCCACCTTCTCATCCGATAAAGGGATGACCTTTTTTCCAATACACCCCTTTTTTATGCTTCAATCGAAAAAATTAATTGGAAAAGTTACTGCAGTCACGCGCGTAGCAGGAGCAAAAAGTTCGAGGGACAATTTTAACGGTATATAGGCCCCCGTATTTCCGTACATATTTCTACGGCTGGCACTCGACGAGAGATACGGAATATTCCATATATATAACCCAGTCCACAGGCGCGTTTATAGTATGTACATATATATTAAATTGTGTATACGCTTCGATCGGATATATCGGGGAGGCGGTGAATTGAAGAATCATCTAATCCTCCTATCCACACGCCGAGGCGAAAGGAAGTGAGATAGAGCGATAGTGACATATGCCGCTATAGTGGGATCGAGCGTATGTGTGTGGGTGTGTATAAAAGGGGGAGGGTTCCGAATCTTATTTATAAACCTTGGGGATAATTCAGCTCGGCTACACGCGTCGAATCGCTTCACTCGGAGGAGTTTCGAGAGAAATGTATGCGAGTGCGAGGGTGAGAGAGAGAGAGGGAGAGAGAGAGAGAGAGAGAGGGAGACAAAGGGACTGGCGTTACAAATTACGTTTAATTGCACGAGAATTTCCTCTCGCTGTCGCTGCCGATCACCAAGCTGATCGACGAGCTCGTGTTCCTTTTGGTGAGAGATTCGCGCGCCAATGTACCCGAGGATTTTTGTCCGTTTCAATTAAGCCAACTGCGTAGGCATGAAATCGATTGTTGCACCTACTACGCTTTTAATTGATACAAAGCGTGGCACTTTTGCAAAGTTGGACGCTATCGAAATTGGAAAATTTATTTAATGCATATGGGAGACCGGTACACTGTACCGGAAAGCGATTCGTTAGCTTTATGCGCTAATTGCTTCGCCGAGATTTGAAATAACTTTTGACTCCGTTGAATAGGCGACTATTGTTTGCTTTAAGTTTACTCGTTAAATCGATTATCCTAAAAGCCAGACGTTATATATGCATAGTTCGATTGGCTGGACTTGTAAATCATGCAGATTTAAACGGGATATTTTGTAACATTAACGAATCGGCAACTACTTTTATCAGTGCCGATCTATTGAAAATTGACGTAGGAGGGACGATTTTTTCGAATTTCGTATATATGATTGAGATCTTTTTACGGTAGCGAGATACTATCGATCGATCGAGACGGGATGCATATAAAAAAGTGAGGCTGGTCAAAAAATTGAACGGGCTACAGCTGAATCGATACTTATCTTTGATTGATATGATAATTATATACTCGGAATCGATGAATTCATCATGACGTTAACAGAGGTTGAATTTAACTTTTTTATATGCGAGTCACCTTTAGAATCGTTTTATTTCATATAATAATGTTCGAACAAAGAAAATATTAATTATTACTGGCTCGAATGAGCTGTTCTTTTTTTAAATTCATATTGCAAGAGGAATTTATTTAATTTCATCCATACAATTTATTCGTTGAATTATTATTATTCAGTGATTTTTATGAATTATCATCAAACAAACGCTTTTACTTCAATTTATCAAGAAAAGCTGTAGGAATTTGACGATTAACCATTATGACATCTTGGGAAATCCGTGCGATGCGCAGCATATCCTCAAGCAGCCCTAAGCGACTTGCTTGTAAGCACTTCAAGCTCTAAATTCGCGCTCTTTTTACTAGATACATGCATAGACGCGCACATAGGCGCTTATGGAAAAATGTCGAGATTCACGCTCTTTATGCTCGCTCGGCAAAAGCTCTCGGAAACGCGCGAACGGAAATAATTTCGTGGAAATAAAGTAGCGCGTTTTTATTGGTTCTCATGTATAATATATACAAGCACCGATACTCGAGGCCGCAGTACTGCGTCCACGCGAGCTCTTCTCGATAATTCTTATATTTTCTTCCTATTAAGCGTTTGCGCGGTGTACATTATCAGTGTGCACTTGATGCGCATCATCTTCACGTTTTGTTCTTCGCGCACGACTGATATTCAAACGCGCAACCCGATCCCTCCAATCAATACTCATCAAGTCCTCGCATTCAAAAGCGATAGAACAGCAGCAGCTACTTCTCTCTCTCTCTCTCGCTCACGATGCATCCATTCAATTGCACACACATCGCTGCAGCTCTCGATGTATCTGCTGCTCTCAAAAATTGAACGAACTAAACACACACGCACACACATGCTCGCATAGAGAAATTCATAGGAGAGCCAATGCCATAGCGAATGAGCGAGCGAGAGAGGTGAAGAAAGCCTCGTTCATGCATCAGCACTTGAATGGGGCGAATTTCTCTCTCTTCCCCTTGTACACTGCACAAACACACACACACACACACACACACAGAGTGAGAGAGAGAGAGAGAGAGAGAGACACGCATACATATCGAGTTGTGCACACGTGGTATAGGCGCATGAGGCAGGCGTACATGCCGTACGTGCAGGAGAGAAAGAAAGACAACATCCTCTCTCTCTCTCGTCTCAGGGGCTTATATATATAGAGAGAGAGGCACACAAGAAGGCCAGACAACTGGATACCGAGAGAGTACGTGTGTATATGCCTGCAGTGTGCAGAGTACACGCATGAAAGGGACGCACGAAGATAGAGAGAGAGAGAGAGAGTAGAGAAGGAGGCCAGACTCGGTTGAGCGCCGGGGCCGCCGCGCGTTATATTATCCACGGCGCAGTATTCATTGTCGGGATTAAGAGGAGAGCGAGAGAGAGAGAGAGAGAGAGAGAGAGAGAGAGAGAAAGAGAGAGAGCGGCGTCTGTGTTTACCCGTCGGCCAGTCGAGCGAAGAGCAGTAGCTGCTGCTGTTGCTGTTGCTGCTGCTGCTGCTGTGCTACTGCTTTTACTGCCCCTCAAGCCCGCATGTCTCATATACGTATATATATGTATATATATATATACACACACACAAGTGAAGTCTGACATTTTCGGCCCTCTTCGCCCATATATATACATATGCTCCCTGGCATTTTATCTTTTCAGGCCGGACGTGTACTGCTTCTGCTGCTGCTGCTGCTTCTAGTCGGCAAGGACCCCCCGAGAATTGGAACGAGTGCATGTGTGTGTGTGTGTTTGTGTGTGTTTGTGTGAGTGTGTGAGTGGAAGCTTCGTGACAAATTGGATGCCGGCCGCTTAATCCTAATTGCTCCCTTTCAGCCGTTCTATTTTTCATTTGGCCTTAATGCTGACGATTCACGTTTCTCGAATATTTTGCCTACCACACACGCGGCCACACCACGTGAAGGATGTGTCTGGTGTGTGTGTGTGTGTGTGTGTGTGTGTGTGAGGGTTTTTCCCTCCGCATGCAGTACTTTTTCACACGATTTTTCACTCTTTCACACGTCGCTGCTGCTGTTGCTGTTGCTTTTTCCCTCTTTCTCTCTCTCTCCCTCTCTCTGTGCGGGATACTTTTTTCAGCGTCACCTGTTGTACGCTCCATGTGTGTTGTTGTTTTTCCAGGCTCATGTGGACTGTCGCTTTTTGAGGTTTTGGGGAAATAGCGACTCCGTTATGTACTGGGACATTTTTTGGCTCAAGTGTTGGAGCATAGAAGGATGATTACCTATGACAGGGTCTATTTTCAATGCTCCGATACTTTGGAGAAAAGTCTATGTATATTCTATACCGAGCGTTAAGTTTAGATTGAATATTAGTGTCTGACATATTCTTAATAGTTCTGCGACGGCGTTTGTCATCGGGAGAAGTATATAATTTTAGGTCCGTTTTGTTATTAGTCGATGTGCGTCGCTTTACGTGACCACTTTATAACGGATTGAAATATCAAAACTATTTTAAAGCGCTCCTATCTCGACGTCAATTTGCGCTGCTGCCGCGGACTTGATGCGCGGAAATCAAAAAAAAGAAGCGCGAATGACTGCGTGTCGTGAAACGTCAGCCATTCAAATGGGGAAACAGCCGAAAAAGCAGTTGTTGGATTATTCAAGTAAATCCCCAGGTGAAAGTTTGGAATCTAGTTTGACTTGGGAAAACGTGTGTTACAGATCTTATGGAAATATCTTAAAAGCTTGTAGAAAGTAGTGTTGGGATTATGCGCTGTGTTGATTTCTGCGCCTCTCCCGCGAGACAAATGTTAAAATTATACGGGATGATGCGTATTATAGCTTTTCCGCTCTCTCTCTCTCTCTCTCTCTCTCTCTCTCTCTCTCTCTCTCTCTCTCTTTCTCTCTCTCTTTCCTCCGTTCCTAATAAATTCCGAAGAATAGATTTTCGAGATTTCGGGATATAGCGCGGCACTTGGGAAGTTCGCGGAAGTAGGGGCTGCGCGCAAGTGCACAACTGTTTTAGCGCGTATATATACAAAGTTTTTTAATAAATCACGAGCGCCGTTCCGTGAGAGAGAGGCGCGCGCGCTAAAATCGACGTATCGCGCCAAGCGAATCTCCACACCTTATTTTCCAAGTTTATATTAAATGTTGGCAATATAGATCTGGGAATAAAATCGCTGTACCAGCGATCAGTCGCGCTTTCTTTCCTTAAAATTGCATAAAGTTCGGGAAACGTCTCTTCTCGACTTTTAAATAATTCGATTTAAGAGATTTTTCCGTCTTTATATATATATATACGGTCGTTTTTTCTTGTTTCTCCTCTCTCACATGCGCGCGTAACGTCACGCGTAATTTAACTTTGACAGAGATATGCTTTCTATATGTTGAAACGCAGAGAGTCGAGAATAAGAAGTTCGATGTTTCCAGTTTGACGTTTTCGTCGTTGCGATATAGTGTCGAGTAATTTAACTTTGTCAAGGATATTTCTTTTTACGCTGCTTCGCTCCCCTCTTGAATATAACCCGTTGAAACTTTCAACCTGGAAACCACTTACTTGTCTTTAATGAGAAAATTTTTAAACACTCGTGCGCTAAAAATTAAAGTTGCTTCTAATAACAACGCGGAACTTTTATCAAATAAGATTTTTCAACAATAATGTACATTGTGAGAGCTGCAGTACAATAACATTGTTTGTCTCGAGAACTTGTAAGAAAGCTTTTAACGTACCAGTTTTGCAAGCATAGCGAGATGTGACGCTGAGCTTTAATCTTTCACTGTTCTTAATATGCAAGTATTACATTCCATTACGATAATTTTAACAAAAGTCGCCGGTATCTTTATTAAGACAGCGCGTAAGACTTGGAAATACCGTTGATCCTTTTAAAAGCAGAAATAAAGAAGTTGATTTATAAAAAATACTCTTGAGTCTGGATATAGCATCGAGTTGCTTACACGATGGACCAATATTTATATTTATATTTATATTTAATTCTTGACTTACATCCTCCGAGTTAATACAGAGCAAATAAGAAAATAAACTAAAATTGGAATGACGAAGAAAATCATTATTCGGGTAGTCGGTAAATAAATTAACCTTTAAAAATACACATACAACAGTGTCGATCCTCATTTAAATGCAAATCCTATTCTCAGTGTAATTCTCAACATGAATAATCTCGCATAAGAACGATCGATAAGAAATCGGTCGTATGTCTTACAAAGCGCCAAACAGACTTTCAATCATGTATACTTTACATATACTTAAGGTATTATTAAAAACAAATAGCCCTACCCTTCCCAACCAACATTAAACAACCTAATAAATCGCAGCCTCAATAGATCCACGTAATTCATACACTTAAACGTCTACAAAATCATAGGGCTTCCGAATTAATGCTCGCAATAAAGGTAAGACAATCGACTGTAAGACGCGCGTCCTCGAGAAACGATTCGTAACTATATACAGGCAGCCGATCGAGTCATCCGTGAAACCCTACTCGCATTTCCATAAACACAGCGGCACGTCGAGTCATTTAAAAGTGAGCGCTCGCTCAAAGCCAGCAACAGCAGCAGCGACAGCAGCGGAATATCGACTAAGCAATTTGTATCCTCCTCATAATTACAAAACCATTAGCGCTTCCCGGGATTTACAGCTGCTCGAGACTCTGGCGCGACAAGCCAAACTACGTGTCCTACACATATATATGGTATACACGCACTGGCGCGCGATTATATACTATGTTGGAAGTAGAGGAAGAGATCGGTATCGGTATATATATATATCGGTGGAAATTCTTTCGTAAACAGAGACAGTAGAAGAGGGGGAGGGGGAGCAGCCGAGAGTGGGTCCGTTGAAAGCCATCGGCAATGCGCTTTCCTACCGCCAATAAAATTTCCAAACTCTGGCGCGTCTAGCCGACGCTCTCTATCTCTCTCTACTCCCTTTTATACCCCAAGAGCCATTCCGCCTTATCTTATCGCCGTCGACTTTTCGCCTGTCTCCATCTCGCTCGCTCCTCTCAGCTCTTGCTCAACCTTGCCTTTACTTGATTTGTCTTGTGTTTTTAGTGTCTCTCTTTCCAATGCTGCTGCTGCTGCTTCTGCTGTTGCTTTCCACGTTCCTTCGCTCTCTCTTTCTATATCTCTTACTTATTTTCTCTCAATTTTGCTTTTACGCTCTTATTTTTTCTCTTCTCCCTCTATATATCTCCGACGTTCTGATTTCTTTTTACGCGTCCCTCTCACCTGAATTTTACTTAACTTTGGTTTTCATCTTTCGACCTCTTACTCGGAGCGTCCAACTACATATTTTAGCTCTATGCTTTTACTTCGACCTTCCCATCTTTCTTACTTTATCGAGATACGCTGCGCATTTTTGTTAAAATACTTGAAATATTTCATTTATCTTAGTATCGATTAAAATTTACAGCTGCGAGAGCTTAGACATTATACATTCGAATATGATTAAGGCTGCGTCGAGCTAATATATATCGATATTGCACGCGCTTAATGATAGTAATAAAAAAGAATCGTATCGATATTATTTTATCAACGGTAATTCTGTGTTTGCCAATGAACGGAGGGCAAATTGCCGCGCTGCATTAACGTGCATGCATGTATAAATCAAAGATCTCTACGCACGGACAAATATTATACGAAAAGAAAAAGGAAGAAAAAAGAAGCCCTGCAATTTTCTCCGCGAGCGCGAAGTAAATGATTGGCTGACCCCGATTTCTCCACAATGTTAACATCGTAAAATTCGCAAAACCAACACACACATACTCGATATATTCACACTATTACAGATATTATGCGAAATTAGTTTTTCCCCGCGCGGTTTCCGTATGCGCACACGTACGCGCGCCAAACGCTTTCATTATTCCAATCATCTACCATTACAGATTAGACAATGGGTACAAAAAAGCTTATAACTTTCTCCCCGAGACTCGATGCTTCACAGCCTTATACTCTTTCTCGTGTTTAACCCTTATAAAAAAACAATCCGATTTCGAATGCGAATTTAATTTTTTACTTAACGAGTTTCGAAAATGGAATATGTATAATAACAACGGCAATAAAAATGTTAAGCAATAGGCTTAGAATGACTATGTCAGTTTGTCATGTATTATATAATAATTAATTCGGGATATAATTATTTGCGAGCGTTCTACCGCAAAATACATTAATCATTAGCAACATTAGTCTACTTTGCTCACGTTTAATAAATAATAATGCAGTAATATAGGTGCGATTTCGGGATACGTCAGTACCTGGCAAATGATTAAATTTTGCATAATTTAAGACCTCGCTTTGGTCGGGCTGAAATGCCAAACCAAGGCGCGCTCTCATAATTTTCATAAGCAGAGATTTCCAAGTCAACTATATATATATATGAATATTGCACCTGAGCATATATAGATTATGGGAGTGGACCATTACTGAGTCATATTTTATACATAACAACTACCCCAAGTTTCCAAGGAGCCACATGGACCCGAGGGTATAATTCAGCTCTCTCTCCTCTTCCTAAGCAGGTTATTAGACAGTTCAGGCCAAGCTAAACACCATAGCAAGCTAAGATGAAATTTTTTGACGATAAAAAGGAGAACTATACGCGAGACCGAATCGTTCCTTCCGGTGTAGAGCACGTCCTAAATTCATCCGGCATTACACCTTCCGCTTCTCTGCGCATAAAACCCGCAGAGACGTTTGCTCTCTATCGTCATTTCCTCCGTCTCTCTCTCTCTCTTTCTCTCTTGCTTGCCTTCGCGAAAGCTCACTGACGTACTCGTGTATGCGGGTGTACATACGAGGGCGGTTGAATACATACATACATACATATATATACAGCACAAACGTGTATATATATATATATATACACGTTTGTGTGTGTGTGTGTGTGTGGAGCGGGTACTTACAGTTTCTCGGCGAGGGTAAGAGCGGCGAGATTCCCGGGCACTTGGGTGAGACCTCGATGGGCGCAGTCTAGCTCCTGTCCGCCGCAGTTGCACGCCCAGGGGCATCTGACGCCATTGTGATTGCCGATCGTCCCGGCGAGTGTGTCTAGACCCGTGCCGTCGATCGGCGCGTTGTGACCCTGCGACGCGTCCACCAGCAGTACCAGCAACACCACCACCGTACCCAGGACCAATCTCCACCTCGTCGTCGTCGTACACTCCTCTCGATGTTTCTCCATTGTTTTTTTTTTGTTTTTTTTTTGTTTTTCGTTGCGATTTGCGCTTCTTTGTTTCGTATATATACGAGCGGAGCACACGTGGAGAACAACGACTCTTTGCTTTCACGCTGCGGGGGGGATCCTCCTCGGTTTAACCTTCGTCTTCTCTCTACTCGATGTGCTCGTGTGTATATGTATGCGCGGCCTGCGAAGAAGAAGAGCGCATCGGTGTTAGTTTTGTCGAGTTGCTGTTTTTGCATCAGCGCGTTGGAGCTGGTGCGGAGGCTCGCGAGTATTTGGCCGAGCGGCTCTCTCTCTCTCTCTCTCTAGAGCGAGAGAGCCACTTTGAAGCTATTAATGGAGATTTGTAATCAGACGATGGACCGAGCGTGTAATTGAAAACTTTGAAGCGAAAACGCGCGTAAAATGCGCATCAGCACGAGATGTAAATGTATATCTTTCTTGTATACGCGTTATATATATAGTTATTAAAATACCATACCTCTCTATAAGCTCCCAGTCGCTTCGCACTTTTTTCCTTTTACGTATAAAGTAGAGCTTCCAATTCTGGATTTTCTAGATTTAACAATTATTCTCCGATTAAAGTTCATTTGCGCGAACTAGATCGTATTTACAATTTACTCGTTTATGTAGTATGGAGAATGTGTATAAAAAACTTTATATATTTCGAATGAAAATGTTGAAATTTTCTTTTAACAGAAAAGGGTAAATAAGAAAATATCGCTCGCTCGGTGCGAATAAAGCAACGTTGGAAGCCCCCGATACTCAATTTCTAGACAAAATTCGAAAAAGCTTACCACATGCGGTGGCGGCGGCGCAAGCCAAACGTAGCATCGCGGAAAAAGTAACAGCAAACAGAGATATAGCTTGGCGAGCTTTATGGAGCATAAACTAATATATACCGGTATTTTTGCTATATAGAATCTTATAGCAAACAATTCTATTTGAAGTGATACGAAATTGCGAATGCAAACCTCAGGACGTTTACTTTGTTTATCTTACGATGAATTGAGAAACACGGTCTAATGAATTACAGAAACCTAAGCGAAGCTGTTCGTGAAAATAAAGTTTGTTTGCGTCACGATTCCAGACACTACATATATATATCTTTCGCGAATCGAAAGAACTGCACGATCTCTATATACTGTTTTAATTATAGCAAAGAACGAGGTCGTCGACTAGCCGCAGACTATAGCGAGATTCTCAAAGTGTATATTATACTCGCGGCGCAGCCTCAGCTCCCATACACTAAACAACAACTGCAATAATTACAATAATCGACTTCTCTCTCTCTTTCTGTCTCTCTCTCGGTCGGTTTAAACGGTAAAAGGTCCGACGGGCGATCTGCGTCAGGGTCGTGTCCTGTCCGTTCCAGACTCTCTTCCTCTCGACGGGGGCTCCGTCTCTCGCTCGCTCGGAAAAAGAGCAGCAGCAACAGCAGCAGCAGCAGCAGCAGTTCAGGTGAAGGAAACGACGCGCAGTCGCGAGTAAGGCGGCGCTATCGGCCCTAGCCAGGCCATCGTCAACGGGACGTCCCTTCGATTCCTCTCGAGCCTCGTCATATCTCTCTTTCTCTCTTCCCCGGTCCTTTTGGTCCCGTGCACACACAGACACACACGTAGACACTTGTCTCTGTCTCTCTTGGCGAGAAAGTCTTGCTATAGAGAGCCGGTCAGCAGCGGCAGCGAGGCGCTTTCACCTGTTCCCGCCGATATCGCGCCTCTCCTCTTCCTTCTCCTCCTTCCTCCCTCCTTCCTCGCGCTGTTGGCACTGTTGGCGCTGCTGTTGCTGATGCCGTAGCTGCTTGGCCTGGTGGCGCGTCGGCTTCCTAGCCAGAGATCTGAGTGCACGCATCACCTGTAGAACAGAGCAAAAGGTGACGTATGTTAGTCGGTGGCGACTTTAGAATTTTTTACGTATGGACATATATATGTATAGGGCTATATGGGATTGATGTTTCCGCGCGCGGTACTAGAGACTAGACGCGAGAGACCGACTGTGTATGTGTGTGTGTGTACGTAAGCAGGGAGATTTGAAAGTCTGATTATTGAGTCGAGCGGTGAAATTGCGGGCGCGCGCCTTTTGTTGATGTTGCTGTTGTTGCGGGGATTCATTGGGTTTTCAGCTTCAGCCGCTCTGTAGCTGACACTTTTAGTCTTTTTGCAGTGCGCTCGGTTTGGGTCGGGCTTTCCTTCTTTTTATTTATTTTTTTTTTCTCGTGTGTCGTGCTTTTAGCGTGTTGCAGTTCTGCGGCTGATGTTAAGAGATTTCGCTGGGTGATTGGGTCGGACGTGGGGTTAGTTTGTTTCTGTTTATCTTATTGTTTAGTGGATATAAACTTTTTTTTTTCTTTTAAACTTTTTGCGAGTACTCGATAATTATAGTATTATATTGTTCATTTATTATCGAAATGTTTTCGTTTATTGTAACGTACGCGCAGGGATGTACTTCGAAATAATCATTTTATTTCATTCGATAACGAGCTTGAAGCACGCGCTATTGCAACCAGATCCAGCTCGTATAATTTCTTGTTATTCTTTTTATTCCATATGAATTTCCACTTCGATTTCTCGTTACGAACAACTGTCACGCAATGATGCGAACGAAGAACACGGTTAAAAATAAAGGAATTTTCATATTATTCCAACAACGTACGCCAACATCGACGTGCCATAACTTTTCAAAGATTTTTAATCTTCGTTTAAACCCTTTGATATTAATCAGGAGAAGTGGAGTCAGCATATCCGCGTTGCAAATGTATTCGATTATTGAGATATAATCGATTCATAACCGTTAATGTCTTGTATACGTATATATATATATATATATATACATAGGCATTTTAAGCACCGCGCGTATATTGGACCGTTATTTAGGGTGTACATACCTAACACCAATTCAACCATTTATCGTAAAATTAACCGAAAATTATATGCAATGAAAATTATAATATAAAGCACCATTGCACTTATAGAAAACTGTCAATTATCGGATTAATAAAGCACCGATTGTTTTTCGAGTTTTATCTTTAAATGCTCGTTAATGAAGCGTCATAAATGCGAAACGGGCGCAACGCTGCGGATCGTTACAATTTAAACAATTCCCTTACGAAACTAAAGAAAATATATGAGCCGCGAGCGCATTCAAATTTTATTTACTGCCAATTAATATTATTATCGGTACTCGCGAATAAAATGAAATATATGCGGACTTAAGGTTGGCGAATAAATCGGTATTGCAAATTTTCGAATCTGTAATTTCCCAACAGCGCCATTGAAAGCTCGGCCATGCGCGCATTCCGCAGCAAATTAAAATTCAAATTTATGATTTTCATATAACAAAGAAACAACGCGAGCCCCGTTCAATTGATGCGAATCGAATCCTTCCAGTATTTTTTTTTTCGAATTTCGTCGCGCGCAATGATGAAATTCAATTTCACAGTCAGAAAAAAGAATACACATATACGTGCGCATAATGAAAAAGATTCTATTCTCCGAGATTGATAAAGGGGATGTGAAAAAAATTATTACGTAATACAAGCGTGGGTATTATATTTAAGTACTATATATATATACACAGTCGTATTTCTTTGCATTATACAATCAACTATCGTACAGCGAAAATTATTACTGTACCGTATAAGCGCATAAGGTTTTCGTACATCAAATGTAAGTCGAACACAATACGAGAAAAATGTTGTATTCGCAAAGAGTCGAATATAATCCTCTAAAATTTAATGCATCCCATGACTCACGTAAACACCGACTGGAGCACCTTTTTTTTTTCTCGCGCAGATTTCGAGGACAATCCGCAAAACCACATCATTCCTTCTTTCGCAAAAAAAAAAAAAAAAAAAAAGAAGAACGAAGAACGAAACTATTATCATCTTTAAAAGCATCTCCATCATCGAACGAATCCGGTGATAGTCGCTCCTAAACCGCAGAACAATCGCGTCATCTTTAAAAGCCGGAGGGGAAGGCCTTTTTTTACCCCGTTTCCACTACGAAACGCCGCGCAACCTATCCTAAATGAGTATAAGAGCGAAACAAAAATCCACCTCCCGCAATTACAGAATCCGTTTTGGCGAACAAGAGAACGACACAAAACAACGTATCCGCTGTATATTCGCGCACACACAGACACGGACGAAAAATTTTTGTCCGCTCGGCCGTTTTGGTCCGATTGTCTGCAGTGCGCAGATGAGCGGCCGGCAGCTATGCTAATTGCTTCTCTCTCTACCTCTCGCTCTCTCGCTCCGCGCGAGAGATGCTTATCTAGCGTGTATACGCGGGGGAGTTTATAGGATTGATATATAGAAACGCTTAGTGCGCGCGCGCGTGTAATATATATGGGCAGGAGTGGTTCTCTCTCTCTCTATACCGTGCGCGTTAATGGTGATGGTGGATGCAGGTCGGTGGTATGCGAAATCGTTGAAACTTTGCGAAATGGCCCGCGATTGCTTTATCGAAGTATGCGAATTAAATGTTGAGTACTACCAGCAATTTCGGTACTGTATCCGATACCAAGGAAAGAAGGATTTATTTGTATATTTATAGGACATTTGTTAACGGTTATAACGAATCTAGAATTTCATTCTAATAAATCTAATTAACTATATATGCATATATGTAATTATTCAGCATATGAATAGTTTCTTCTCTTATAACATATCGGTCTGGATTTGGCTTATCGGAGCTCTATGAATATGATATTTATAATGTCATTTTAAAGGTATAGAATTCAGATTGACGATGCGGAATTGCTATTAGAATATATACGAGAATTCGCGAGAGTATATATTACAATATGCAAAAAGTGGAATAGATCTTTCGAAAGTCGATTGTTTCCGCGTGTCAAAATGAATCTTCGGTGTTCCGGATGGATCTTAAATTTTTGAACGGCCGATTTGACCTGGAATATCTCGCATACTATACAGCATCTATATACATATATAAGGTATAGGCAACATTCGGCACGGTTTACGCGTTCAGGCGCGTTCATACCGCGAGTCGATATGAATAGTAATAACGCATTATTAATGTTATGGTTTGTTGTGCATTGTAATGCATTACACACGCCGGGTCGAAGCGAGAGCGAGTCTCTGTTCTATAGCTGCGCGCTCTCGCCACTAGGTATACACCACTACCACCGGAGAGATATATAGATTATTGATTTATGGATTCTCTCTCCCTCGAGCGAGCGAACGCTCTCGCCCTTCTCGTGCTTCTCGGTCGATCCGGTGCGTGACGCGCGCGTGGGTTTTAATCCGTGGAGGCGTGCGTGAGTATACACATACACGTTCACACACCTTTGTGCAGTCTCTGTGTGCGTGAGAAAGTGAGGGTAGGATACACGTACCCATATATATATATATATATATATGCATATATGTATACTTTGTCGTGTGCGCGTAGGGAACACGAAAATTGTCGACGCTGTTTTCGAGCGCTTGGACGATTGAATAATCGACAATTAATTGGGGAGGAGAGGCCGTCACGTGTATACAGAGATGCTGCACTGCTCGGAAATTCATCGTTGCAGTCTCGCAGCCTGTGTCTATGTGTGTGTGTTTGTGCGTGTGTGTGCGTCTGCTGTGTATAGGGGCTTGTTCGTATAACGGGCAGGTGTCAATTATTGTTGGTAGTTCTCTTTGGAATTCGGGTCGCGGCGGGCACCAGAGAGAAAGATGCGTCTGTGTCTCTCTGTGTGTGTGTAGGTATTTTGACAGCGAGCTGTCGCTACTACTTGTTTTTCCGACTGCGCGCGCGCGTTCCTGTCGTGTATAGCTCGTTAAGGAGTTTGGTTAAGTAGATGTTTGGACCGGAAGTGGATGATCGGCTTGGAGCCGCTTCGAAAGTTCGGAAAGCTGGTGATGGCTTTTAAGTAAATAACGCGTTCGATTCCTGCTCGCTTTGTGTGTGTGTGTTTTTTTTATATTAGTGTAAATATATTACATTTGCGTTTTAAGCTTGACACTAAATTTATCGTATTTGATAGTAAAGTAATTTAATTTTTAATGAAAAATATATTTTATTAGTACTGTACAGCAAATGTATCAAAAAGGAAATATATGTGACACAGTAATTAATTAGAGAAATAAATTATTTCTGGCAAACTTTTAATTTTGTTTTGAACCACCGAAAATGTTGTCACACAATGAAAAATACGTATTTTTCCTTTGAAACGTTGTGCAGTGAAGCGCAATTTTGAGAGATTATTTTTGTTTGAAATAAGAAATACGAGTCGGGGGGGCTGCAACAGACAGGGAAAACAAAGGAAAATATCCAATAATTAAAATTGAACTCTCATCTCTTATTGCATCCCTTTTTACGCACGTCTTGTATAATACGTGCGATCGAACAGTACGAATGTTTCTTTTGAAATCAAACTAAATTTCAATTGTAAAAGGCAAAGTAAAGTTCAAACAGTAGCGAGAAAACGTAAAATATAAATTTAAATGATAAATTAAACAATTTTAGTTAAGGTTCGTACATAGTATGCGTTGCATAATTTCCTGACTGAAATTTGTAACATTCAGACATAAATTCGATATGTTCAGAACATAACTGAAGATACAGTATCAAGATAAAAAAAAATAAGCCAATACTCAAACTGAAATTCATTTATACGTTGGCAGAGATATTCAATTTCATGCGTATAGTTCAGACCGTTTCTCTTTTCTCGTTATGAAATACGACGACTCTTATGCATCTTTAGCAGTTATGGAATTCGAATATATTCTAGGAAATCGTAGATTACATTTACAATCTATAAATGAGATTTTTGATCATACTTTATAAGAATTTGATTGAATTTACAATCAGTGAAGCATATAAATTGCAAATTTATCTCTGTACACATTTCCTTTAATCATTATAAAGCGAATCAGTTTTGCTAATATTGATTTTCAATCACAAGAAACAAATTATTATTGACAGACAATTTAAATATTAAAAGTGTAAATACAAGCTTTTGAAAATTGTACATCAAGATAAATTGCAAAAATGTGTATACGTTTCCTTTTATTTTCAGACCATCTACATCTATAAATTCATTTCCTCGCCAGTATTTTTCTTAAACAAAACTTTCGATATCTCCCAACGAAATCAATGCCAACCGCATCCAAAAAGAAACTATCGAATACAAAGAGCCGAGGAAGAAATCTCAGCATGTAGCAACGGCACACGATGAATTATCCAAGTACATTATCCAATCCAGCCAATTAAAAAGTCGACGAATCTATTTTAACCACGACACTCGCAGCAATGACTCCTCGGCTACTATAGCGGCATAAAAAATTCAACGACTCGTTAAAAGCCTTTCGGGTTTTGTGTTCGCGGTATACACACAACAAATGACGACACATAACCGTCGAGAGCCGTATAATTACAATTGATTCGTCGCTCCCAGCGATACATAACGGACTCGTCCCCTACACTGCTGCTGCTCGACGTTAAACAATAAATGATAACAATTAACCGATATCGAATCCGAACTCGAATTAAAACTAAAGCGATCGAATATCGCGCGACCCGTATAATTGGCATGATACGTGTGCCGGACGTATCCATGTCAAACAGGTCGACAGGTGAAAAATGTTAATTGCTCCTCTTGTGTACTGCTAAAATGATTCTAATTAACTTGGTCGTATTTTTATTAAAAGAAAAAAAAATGTTAAGATAGACTTTATCAATTTTCAAGTTCAAGTGGATCCAGAGAGAACATCACATTAAACACACATAAACACACACACGCGTAGACCCAATCAAGAAAGCAGCGCTGGAACAATTAAAATCGAACAAATCCTTTCTCCCCATACACAAACAGACTCTATAGTAATTCTCTCTTCCCCTCCTAAACTCCCAGACAATTACACGCCAATCGAGCTCATTAATACCAATCACCGGGGCGCCTCTCTCTCTCTTTCGCTCTCTCTTGTTCTTTCTCTCCCTCCCTCTGACCCCGTCCTCTCTGCTCATCTTGACGGCGACAACGGCTATTTGTAACCAAGAACAGTGCTGACAAAGAATCCCGACATCGTTGCGGTGGCGTCGGCGGCGTCGGCGGCGGCGACGGCAGCGGCGGCAGCAGTGGCGTCTACGACCGAGGCGGCGACGGCGCGGAACACAAAAAAAAACCGTTCGCGGGAGACCCACCGCCGGTGAGCTCTAACAAAAAGCTCAACGCAGCGTGAAAAAAAAAAGAGAAGGGGAGGGGTAAGGTAGTGGAAGAAGAAGACTAACGCGAATGGGAAGCGGAAGTAAGTCGACGAGGGGCTGTGAAAAAAAGAGCGAGGAGGTGGGGGCTTTTTCCCCTACAAAGAAAAGTGAAAAATCACCCCGAAAGTTTCAGTGGCGCGCGAACTAGCCCCTTTAAGTTTCTCTCTCTATCCTTACCCTATACCCCCCCTCCCCCTCTCCTGCTCCCACCAACCCCCCTCCCCTTTACGCGAGGGTAGTTTCGACGAAAGAAAGACAGAGAGAATGAGTTCGTACGTCTTACAGACGTACTCGTGTGTCTGTTGTCTCGTTTTTTTCTCGTCTTTGAAGCAGTCGTTCTCCCTTTCTCTCTCGCTTGCACCCCCTGTCTTTTTTCTTTCACCTCGGCTCCTTATTACTTTTCTCCTGGGTCTCTCTCTCTCTCTCTCACTCGTCTTTTTTCTCACACTACTACTATCGCCCACCCCCTCCTTGACTTATCTTTTTACCTTTTCTCGCGCACGTCGTCTCTCCCCCTCATCCCTCAAACTTTTTCTTCCTTTGCTTCTTCACGTCGCGCGTTCTCTCATTATCGCAGCTGTCTTCGGTTTATTTTTCCCTTTTCTCGCTCTCGCTCCGACTCTCCCGTGCTCGAAGTTACTTATATACACGTCATTTTTTATCACGTACAACCCTCACCTGATTTAATAAGCCATTGACTCTTTCTATTCTCACGTCCCTTCAAATCTGTTCCGATGCTCGTGTAATCCCTGCCATTTTATCTCCACCTTTTTCCTCCTTTCGTGTTCTAGCACTTGGCTTTCACTTGTTATTGTCGCCTGCTGTTCTTTTGCATTTATGCTATTTCTTCCGTGCCATTTCGCGTTATGCGTAATGTGTTTTTATTGCATAATGATGCGTCCTTATTATAGAGGGTGATTGGGAATCCGCACGAGATGTGAAAATGTATGTTTCCGCGTACATCACGTTGAAGAAAGTAAAATACTTGGCATTATACTTTGTATTTTAAAAATTATAGATGTTCAAAAATATCTTTGCTGTATAAAATTGAAGCAGCGAATCGAGAATAAAAAGTATATATAATATTTGCCGTGCGAGTATAAGCCATCAATCAAGTTAAATGTCAATCCCATTCTCTCTACCTATAAATATATTATACGTTTTGAGTTTCCGTTTCAAACTACGTCATCAGTATTGTACTTCGATATCGCTTCGCGATGTTTGATACAATATTATTATTTCCGAACGGTTTTAACCGCAAAACATCATCGTGTGCGCTCGAATCACGGAGGCCGCGATATATACAGGAAAGGAAATTTTTGTCGCGGCAAGGCGCATTAAACGTTACATCAAGGCGTTTATAATTATTAATGTTGCTCAAGGTATAAATCAAAATGCCGTATTTACGGGGCACGACGTTTACTGTCGCTGAAACGTACAACGATGGCATAACCACTTTGCATAAATTAAACTACCGCGGCGCACGCGATTATACGTGTATACCAGCGTTCGCGCGCACCTTTTTTTTTTAAATCCATACGCTCACTTTAAATCCCTCATTATCAATGAGATGATATACGCGATTGTCAACTTATTGATTCAGCGCGCCTCTTTTTTTGTTCACAAACCAAGAGCTTTTGTAGTTTAGTATTCGTAGCTTGTCCTTGACAACGTACTATGAAAAGTATTATTAAGCAAACGCATTTTCAATTTTGCGTGTCATTGGAACGATAGTCTCTGAAAGATCCTCGATCGAGACAAATGATTCTTTAAGTACAATAGCCTTGCAGACTAATTTGAGCGGAGCCGATTTTTGCCTCCTCCTTTTCCTCCTCTACAGCAGCAGCAGCAACACCAGCGAGAAGTACATGCTCGAAGAACTCCGTTAATCATAGCGAGCATATGACTCTAATTTGAATTCACTCCAATCGTAAAGTGAAGCCATCCAGCCTGCAGCCACCTTTTGCCGAAAACTTTAGCCATTACACCCAATGCGCTACTATCTCTAAAACCACCCCAACCCAGTCCACCTCCTTTAAACGGTCCAAAACCACTCCAATCAAGGTAAACGCGCTTCTCCTCGCCTCCCTCAATCTCCTACGATCCCAGACAACCTCAGCATTTTGGGACTCTCTCTCTCTCTCTCTCTCTCTCTCTCTCTCTCTCTCTCGTTTACCCCCAAAATTTCGAGCAAACAAAGTAGCCAGACTTTACCCATTGCGGCGAGAAGGCTTGTTTTTCGCAACTACGAAATTCGCCTCGTGCTATATACCGAATGAATTTGTCTCGAGCCAAAAAAGAGAAGATAATATTCCAGGCGCGGATTTTCCTTTTTCTTTTGCCTTTGGCACGCGGGCGCTAAGGAGAAAAAAAATAAGAAGAGAGCTATTCCAGAGAGAGTGTCGCCGCAGAAGGGATTAAGGCAGGTCAATCCGCACTCGCGCGGGGATGAAAGGTTCGTTTTTCCCCGAGTGCTCATTATCACACTCTGTCATTGAATTACATTTTTCCTCTTTCACACGTCGCTCGCTCCGTGCTTCCTCCCCCCTCCCCTCCCTACCCCCATCCCACACCACACCATGAACTGCACGCTTTGTTTTTCTCGTCTCTCCTCAAACACGTTCTCTCTCTCTCTCTTCTTACCCATTCGTCATTCCGTTTCTCTTTCTCACCGACCCTCGCCTTCCTATATAGCTTTACCTACACACTGCGCACTGCGCGCACACACACATACACGAACACACGAATACACGAATACAGGTACATACCTATAAGCAAGTCAAGTAAAGCTCTCTCGGGCGAGAAGAGATTCGCGAACTCTCTTGCGCCAAGCTCCGTTGTGTTTCACCCACACACACACACACACACACACACACACACACACACACTTACACACAGACAGACACACACAGACAGAGGTATGCGAATGCTATACACCTCACGGTTCATGGACCGGGATGCGCTATATGGCGAAGAAGCGCGAGACAAGCAAAACGAGAAAGCGACCTCTCATCCTCTCGCTCTCTCTCTCTCTCTCTCTCTCTCTCTCTCTCTCTCTCTTACTCTCCTGCACGCGTGTCTGTGTATGTACACGGAGTGTGACGAGGGGCCACGAATGGGGGGGTCACGTTTCATGGGCTCGAAACCTCCTGTCCCCCCCCCTCCTTGTACACATACAGACTCGCTCTCCTCTGTGTGTGTCTCTCTCCCTCTCTCTCTCTCTCTCTCGCTCTCTCCTTCACCTCGACGTCCATACGGGAAGGTGTGCATGTGCAATAGGTGCACAAGAAGAGTGCAATACGTGTATACATTCGGCCTTGCGCGTGTGAGTGAGACTCTCTCGCGCACGGCTCGTGATCGCGCGCGATGCAAGAGAGGAAGAGACCGGAGGGAGAGAGGAGGGAGAAACGGAGTCGAGTGACGAGAGTGAGCGAGAGAGAGAGAGAGAGAGAAAGAGAGCAGGTAAAGTGCAGCGAGGCACCGGTCGATTCCCCTCTTGCCTGCCTGCCTGCCTGCATGATGCCTGCTTGGCTCTACATGCAGGCTCTGCATGGCTCTCTCTCTCTCTCTCTCTCTCTGCTTATAGCCTGCTGCAACGCGACCGTGTTTCACGAGTGTATGTGTGAGTGCATTACAGTCGAATATGCCGTATGGAACCGCGATGTAAGTATAGGGCGACGTTTTCGACTACACATGGAGAGCGAGAGAGAGAGAGAGAGAGAGTGAGACCCCGTTTTTTCCTGCCTTCTTAGTCCCGCTTCTTCCTCTTCTTTCTCTCTCATAATGCGTCCCCTTTTTCTCCTCTTTATATACCTACAGGCAGCGCAGGGGCGCACATATATAGCTGCTCCGTTCGTCTTATAACTCTCCAACCTAATACCTCGTATATATACGTAGATACGCTTTTTCTCTCTGCTCTTATTTGTCCGTGTGTGTATATCTCTCTGGCTCTGTTATACTCACTCACTCTCTCGGCTCATATCGCGGCTGAATCGCCTCCTCGGCTTTTAGCGCTGCCGGGCTTGATTCGCTCTGCTGCTGCCTGCTACTGTACAGTCTCACTCGCTCTCGTTTTTCCCCGGGGAGAGACGACAGCGATGCCGAAAAAGGGGGATGAAAGCAAAGAGAGAGCGAAATGAGAGAGAAAGAGAGAGAGAGAAAGAGATCGCCATCCTCAGACGAAAAAGACGAGGGGCGGATGGTAAATAGAGGAAGGGAAGATGGGCGAGAGAATTAAATGAGCGAGATGAAAGATTGGGCCACGCCGGGAAAAAAAGCCGATGATTTTTTACAGAATCACTCTTCTTCTACTTTTTCTTATTCTTTGTCGGATTCTCTTTCCCGTGCACTCCTAACCACGCGTTCTACAATGCACTTTTTTTTCGACCGCATTGAATGTGATTTTGATCATGTAGTCTTTTTTATTTTTACTTCCAACTAAACGAATCAGCGATGAAAAAAAAAATCTATTTGCACGAGCCACTGGACGGAAAAATCATTTGTTTAAATTGGAATTTCAGCTGGTGCACGCGGACTATTTGGAGTGTGTCGTGATGCGCGACGTGTTTGTGTCGTAATGAACGAGCTCTGCAACGACACACACACACACGCACACACAGACATACAGATGCACTTGCGCGTCAGAGTTTTAGTTTAAAATACGCGTAATTCCGATACACGTGTATCCATCCAATTAAACGTATATGATAACGTAATCGATCGCCCCTACGGAAATACACCGTTATCTCGCGTGATTATGCATTCATGTGCGAAATTGAATATTTTTACATATACAAAAGTCGGAATGCGTGCCGGTACTAGTAGTGCTGCTGCGCGTAGAGGTGGAACGGGGGAGGAGGGGGGAGGCAAAAATAATAATGCAAAAGGGGAAGATTGATGCGCTCGAGGACGTCCGAGACTTGGCGCGCGACTCTAGTCGGACGGTCTGCTGCTGCTGCTGCTGCTGCTGCTGCTGTGAGTCCCTTGGGGTCGTGGAAGAATGCAAATGCCGTAGAGTCATAATGGTACTTTGGACAAAGAGATATGCGCTTTTTAATTGCCTAATGCATATACAGCTTTAAGGAAGTTTAAAGCTGCAAATGTACGCACAAAAAAGTATGACGAGCCATTGATGGGGTATAGAGTATGGAGTTTCTCCCGATACCAAAACTGAAGTGTATTATGCAACTATATTATCTATCCATCCATTATAGAAAATCTACACCATTAGGTCGCGAAGCTCTTTCGCAACTTTCCTATATACTCGATATATGATTCACCGGAAATACGCTTTGAAAAGAGAAAAATTTCAAGTGCGCGACGCGGCTACTGAAAATTCCGTAAAAAGCCTGGGATTTCGTTGAAACTCGCGGTGCAGCACAGCTCGGGCAATCCCGAAAGCGTGAAAAAGCGCAGCAGCGCAGAAAAGAAGAATAATATGACCTAATAAGAAACATACACATACACTCCCACTCGACACGTTGCAGAGGTCGCTCGGAATGATTTATTCAGCCCAAGCCACAATACGACGAGTATATGCGAGATTACAGCCGAACAATGAGATCGAGAGAGAGAGAGAGAGAGAGAGAGAGAGAGAAAGAGAAAAGCAGAGCTGCGTGCAAGGGAGCAAAAGGGTGGCTATATATGCACCCACACATCGAACGGCGAGACACGCACACGTTGCAGGGATTAAGGCCTCTCCTTTAATTTCTCCCCTCGCTTTACCGAGACTCGGGGATTCGCTAGCGCGCCGATGCAGGGCTTCGCGGTATATAGAGCCGCCGCTGCTGCTGTTGCTGCACGACACTTCCTCTACATTATATACCTCGAGAGTCTATATCTCGCTTTTCTAGCGTACGCGCGCGTGCCCACGACTCTTTTTTTTTGTTCGTATACATAGGTGTTACTTTCTAATTTTGAAATGGCCAAGGTATATAGGGCTTCTTCGCGCTTGATGAATCAAACGAGAGACGCGCTCGCTTTCGTTCGCTCGCGCGATGTATACATATTTTTTCTGTATGCCGCGGATTTTCATCTCGGTTAGGCACGCGCGTTCACGTTTGCTCTCTCTCACGCGGCAGGCGCTCTTTGTGTTTGTTCTCGGTACGTGTAGACCGTTTTTTTAATGGCCGCGGTAATGCCTATTGTTCCGGTTCTCGGTGTGGATCTCTCGAATCTTTAAATTTGCACGCTTATTTTATTTTGTATGTATATAAAGTCGCTCGTGATGCTTTCTTATTCTTCTGGCGCGCGCGAGCTTTAAATGGGTTATTCCTATGATAATAATATGGTTGGACTTAGAAATATGCGAAATTAGAAACTAGTTCAATTAGTTTGTAGATTGATGAATAATTTTTTACTTTGAATTATCGAGTATGCCGTTTTAGATTTTAATTTTAGATCCTCTTCTATTTACCGAGTTCCATTCACAAGCGACTTTTCTCAGAGTAGTCAACGAATTTTCAACTGTTAGAGATCTAGAAAGTAGGAAATGCTGATGTTGGCCTTTTTTTATTTCAAGTCTAGATAGAGAGCCCGAAGCACCGCGGGGAATCGATATTTACGACTGACCAGCGTATAACAATGCCATTCGCTCTCTCTCTCTCTTGGGAGCTGGGTGAAGGTAGGGAGAGAGAGATAGAGAGGAAAAAAGGCGTGAGAGAAAAAGAGAGGGCCATAACGCTTTTTTAATTATCGCGTGACGATAATTCCACCACGCGAGAGTCGTTTTATGCCGAGTGTGTGAGGGGCTTTCGCTTTTTTCTTCTCTTGACTTCTGACTTTTAGGTACTGGTAGCCGTGGTTATTTGGTGCTGCGCGGATTGGGTTCGCCAAAAAGTTTCCCTTTTTTTATGCGAGAGCGCGAGCTTTAGGAGGCGACACGTGATACCCCGCGTATATGTGCGAGGGCTGTCTTTTTTACTGACTTGTCGACGACCAGGACTCGGGACTCTCATGTTCGAAAGACCTTTCGTTCAATTATTCCGGGACTACGGTGACTTTTTTTTTCCTTCCCCATAAAAAGTAATTTCAAAAAGTTGTGTGCACGAGTGCTTATTTCAAATTGAAGTATTCGCTGTATTTCGCTGTCCCACTGTGCAGGACGTTGTGGACATAACAAGTCTAATGCAGGCTCCAGAAATATTTTATAATATTGCATCTCCAAAATGAAAATTGCTTGTCACAGAGAGATTTTATTATTATATGTATTTTTCAAGAAAAAGATCCTTGAAGCATACTTCAACGAAATATTGCTGAGTTATATTTATTCTATACATCTTTGAAAGTGAGACCCCCGAAATGCAAGAAACCATTTTAGAAAATCGGAAATTTCACGTTTCGTGCGATTTCTGATGCAGCTGTAGATTATTTTGGCAAAATCTCTGTAACTTTTTCTGCATTACTTAAATCAGGATAATTCTGGTATTAAGAGAATATTAAAATTTCATTTTATGTTTAATAAAAAATTTTAACTTTACATGCAAATATTAAATATTATATAATAAAAAAATTGTGAAAAATAACTCGACTGTATACCTAATTAAATTTTTTTTAGATTTTATAAAGGCATAAAACAAATGAAATTTTGCTTTGCTTTATTTATATAAAATTAAAAATTAATTATTTTAAAAGACTCAAAATAACAACAATAATAAATTCCCGCTATTTTCTTCATAATATGATGTGCAACGAGACGTTAAAAAATAAAGACCAAAAACATAAACTTTATTAATATAATGCTTTTAGTTAAGCAAAGCACCCAAATTTCGGCCTTAAAATATGTAACGAAACCTGACACTAATTTAATTTATTTCAGGACGTTAAAAAATGTGAAGGAGAGGAAAAAAGAACAGTTCGAATGCTTGTTAGATGATTCCCGTGAAAAGTTCCTGCGGTTCGGAACACACACACACACACACACACACACACAC
>UELV01105732.1:0-47847 GCA_900490015.1 Megastigmus stigmatizans
TCACACCATAATGGCATCAATTACAAACAATTTAAGACCAATTACATCAAAATTGATCAATCGGTTGGACCTGTAGGTTACGCCAAAGCCATTTTTGAAACTGACACAACATAAGATAAAATGGGCATAGAGGCTTCTACTAGAGCTCATTTTGTCAGGAATCCAATATACTTTTAGAATATTATATGAAAATTTTACTAATTATTATAATTTTTTTGTTTTAGGTGAATGAACATTAAAAAATTTATAGGTGTATACCCCCCTTAAATCGTGGAGATATATCTACAATTACTATAATAAATGACGTCGTATTAAATTTATTTGAGTTTATTATTGATTATGACTTCTTTGAGGTTTATGACGTTTTTTATATGACTCGTTATCTAGCGAATAACGGCGTTTTAGATAGTACTGGTGCTTTAATTGATGCTGATTGATTGGGTTCGTTAGTTGTCTACACTAAATGCTTTAATTCTGCAGGAAAAGTGAATAGTCAAAGCTCACACTTTTAGAAGACTATTGGTCTACATCATGCACGATGGGATACGACGAACACTTCCATTTTGTTTATAAGGGTTGAAAGTAATTATTGAAAATAACTATTTACATTAAAAATGTTCTTTAACCTACAATAAAGTTCCAACAATGGCTTTTCCAATTCCGCTATTGGTCTTGTCATTGAATTTAATAGGTTAATGATAATTACAGCATTGTATAATATTCAAATCGATTTAGAAGTAGCTTCATGACGAATCTTATTTTAAAATTAAGTTAATATTAACTTACTTTGCAGCAAAGTGAATTTCAGAAATTGCTAATCAAATTCTTACTTCAATTGAATCTAAGTAAAACTTTTTCCCATCACTGCAGGATATATATTCATCTATAATTACTCGAACGTTCTTCAGTTTATTATGAAAATTGATCCTAATTTTCAAACTTGTGAAGACTTTTTCATGATTGATTATAGGTACCAATTAGTGGCGAGATATTGATAGTACCACTGAGAGTTGATCCATACATATTAGTTAATCAATTATTAACTTTATTAGTTTTCCGAGGTAGTCAAAACTAAGCGACACTAGAATTAAGCATAGCTCATTACGCTTAATTTTTCTTTAATTAATTTTATATGACTTTATTACGAGATATTTATGATCTTATGAAATTCATTTTTATCGAGTGAAGAGTCTTCTTCGTTTATAAATTAGATAAAAATATGGGAAGTATTTAACGGTCTACTCCTTATTAAAATTGAAGTTTTTTCGACAAATACCCACACGTTACGTTGAAAGGTCACATAAAGGAATTTTCATTGGGTTTCCTTTTCCAAGGTCTTATCTTCCTTGAAGAATATTTCATTACTCCATCGAAGGCATTTCCGATAACAGCTTCTTAATGTGAATTCTTATTTTTATTATAAGAACTTTAATGCTTGCTTTATCATACAAATCATTTCCGCAGTAGCAAAATAATCGATAAAGTTTTGGGTTGAGCGAAGTTTTAAAGCGAATATTACCTTAACTTGTTAACGCTATCTACGAAAAGAAAATACTTTGCGATAGTCTGTGTTTGATATGCTGATTAGATGCAAATGACCTCGCTATAATTGTGTGAACTTGAGAGTTGCACAGTAGCATTGCTACGAAATCTTTCTAAATCGTTTATTTTTAGCCATATTCGATTTAAATTTAAAAAATGTTTAGAAATATAAAAAGTGCAATTAAAAAAATAAATAAACGGTAAAAAATAAATTGTGCATTTAGCTCTGCAATCGAGCAATACAAACTTTAGACGCGAATAACTACTGCAACCAACACCCTATCTAAAAATTAGATTACCTTTCCGTTATGTAAAGTGCTTCCTTTATAGCGAGTTAATAATTTAAATCTAATCAAACTTTTATGCGACTAAAGTTAAACTTGGTAAAAATGTAAAAGTTTATTTGGGCGGAAGAAGTAGGTGACTCGAAGCTTCGTTGCTTTAATATATATTTTTATACATTACTGTGTACATTATTACGTATATTTCTAATTCTGTTCTCTGTACTCACATGTAATTAAATTTTTAACAATCTCATTTCAAACAAATTGACTGTTTGAGAAGATACGTATTTTTCTTTGTACAAGTATCTGACAATTTAAATTGTATGATTCATCATAGAAAAATACGGCTGTCCATATAGTATTTGCATACTTCACATTAAAAACGTTATTTATGAATTGTTAGAAGTATTACAAATCAAAATAAAAAACATTTTTATTGTTATTAGTAGTTCAAGTACTGTGTATGCAAAAAATTAGATGGGTTATAAATATTTTTTCGTGTGAAAATACACAATACTAAAGGAAGTGCACTGCTTTGGTTTCTCAGTTAGTAGCTTTGTTATGTAACTTCAATAAAGTATCGTTTTTTATTTATTTTTTCATATAATTGTATGCTTTCGTTAAACATTATTGCTTCCCGTAGTACAATATTTTAAATATAACAGTATTTATCTATCTTAATATATATTTGCTTATGAATAGAGAGCATTAAGATTTATTTGTCTTTTATTTTTGTTTACAGCAGGCGTTGCATACATGAACCCACAGAAAATCCACGAATCAAACCTTGCCTGCCATCAACTATACGATTATATAGTAACGAAGCCTTAATTTAATCAGCGGACCATTTTAAAATGAAATAAATTTGGTATAGTCAACTTTACTTTAAGATTAAAAGGTAAGACTTTCTAATCAACTATTCCGGTACTCCACAAAATATGCACTAAAAATATAAAAATATATTTCCACTTATTGTTCACGATTTCATTATCACCTGTATGGAAAAGCTCATATTAGAATGTGAAATATTATTGACACGACTGAACAAAACATTTTGCAAGATAAAAGTTACCCATAAATGCATCCCTAAAAGGTCTCATCTTCCCTACCAACCTAATTTTCGCCAAACAGAATGAGAAAAAACTTTTCATTCATCGCAACGACCAAACCAAATGGAAATTCTTTTGCAGATTTAGAAAGCTCGTCGACGAAAATGCGATAAGCGTCGAGAGGCTATAATTAGTGAAAAAAAAGGGAGCGAAGAGAGAAGAAAGAAGCAGAGAAAAAAGGCCACATAGGAGGACAAATTTTCCAAAGTGGTTGTTTCCAAAAGTTTCTCTTCTCCACGCCGACGCACACACAAGGCTGCTACATATTCCCCAGGTTACGAAAAAGATGAGCGCGTCGCCGTCTAACAGTACAGCAGCCACAGCGTAAATTAGAGGGATGATTCACAAGAGCAAGAGCATCCGAGTGGTACGTGAAGGGAAAAAAAAAGTTCTTCTTCTCTCTTTTCACATATAACCCTCCTTGTATATGCGACCAGTGTTTTTCACAAAATATCACATACACGCACACGAGAGACGCCGGCAGTTTTTTTTTCCCTTTTTATTTTTTAGCCACGCTATATTCTTTTCTCCCAACGCGGTGGTGTAGTTTTCGCTTTATCAGCATTTATATTTTAGACCCCTACGAGGGAGGCCAGATGGAAAAAATGACATTTTTCTCTGCGAACTTGGGATTTATTTAATATTTAAATGAATATTTTGTGTGTGATTTGCGTAGTTTAATTTGTAGTTAGTATAAATTTTGTGAATAATCGAGTCTCACCTTAGGTTAGTGTTTACGCGAGTAAGATAAGGCTTGTTACAGCATTTTGTAATGCGCAGTTTCTTACACTTTAGTATACATGGGTAACGTTTTCTTCGCTTGAACTTGAGTCAGAATAGTATTTTTAATCGCTGGCATAACCTTAATCGATTCAAATTTACTGAATATTCTTTACAAGAGACTAATATTATTTTTTAAATGGCTGCTTAAATTCGCACACAAAAAAATTAATTTTTTTTTGGTCGTTTCAGTCTGATGATTAAATTAGATCATTAAAATATACATATTATTCAAGGTACCGGGTTAAAGATTTAAATATGTTTATGAATTTCACATTCATTTGATATTCATGATATCAGTGACCTCGAAACTCATCTGCTCAGAAAATTCAAGAAGATTATATGAAAAGAGTAAATGTGCTCTCGAAATGTTTAAAATGTCATTTATAGGTCTTGGCCTGAAGGCGTTTCACTTACTTTTTATAGTTCATGAGATTATATGTAGGCGCTGGTTATGTGAGCATAAAAAGTGTACCTAACAAGAATTTGCCAAAAAAAATGAAAAAAATATCACAATAATTTATGTACTGCTTTCGATAAGTGCTTGGATATAGTAAAAAAAATGCTTGAGTTATAAATCTTCTACTATATTTGAATTTAAAGGGAAGTACATAATCTATTATTTTCGAAATATAAAATAACTCAATTTATTTATGCTCATTTTAATCACATTTGTAGTCTTATTCTTTCAAATTTGAGAGAACAGAATTTTTATCCTATCACTAGAATCATCAGTTCTTTTGTAGCATTTTTCGCACTGACTACCCCGTAATGTTCTGATTGTACCTGCATTGTTAGAATTTCATGCAATTCCAGACACGCATTGTGTGTTTTATCCGTGTAGAGATTATTCACTTACTTTTGTGTCTAGTATCCCATTTAGCGCATTAAAATCATACAGTACTGTATCCTAAAGGTCTGTTGGGGATTTAAATTCCGGAAAATTCTCGTGTTTAATAACTTTAAAATGTAAAGAATAAAATCATTTGGATTTCTATTAAATTAAAAATATAACCATTTCACTTTCTTATTAATACCTATTAATACAACTAATGTAACCACTTCACTCTCTTATTAATATTATTTAATTCGTTAAATTTTATAATTAAATTAGCTTCGATTGATGAAAACCGCGTGACAGTATTAATATCAACTTTTTCAAATCTAAAACATCATGCTGATTCGCGTAAGTTCTGATCTATTAAGGCCGACTACCACACAACAATTTCCATACGAGCAAAAAGCATCTTTGTATTATTTCTTCTATTCACGGAATCTTTCATAAATTCGTATGACTATTTTTTTGTATTAAAAGTTAATGTTCTGCAATTAGGCTATTGATCGTCTAACTGTGCGATCAATCTTTACGCTTTATGCGTACGGAAATCGCGTCTCATGATTTCAAGCACTACATCCACTGAACAAATAAGCTTTTTTTTTTCTTCTGACTAATATAATATGAGTATGATCAATAAGTTTCTTCATTCTTGCCTATCGATGAGCAAAGCCGTAACTTACATGCAGAAAACTCACCGGTGCAGCAAATATCGCGTATCACTTCATTAAACAGAACATTAACGTTAATACGCAGTACACAACCTTTTTCAAGTCTACTCTTTTCCTCGCGTACGCGAAATATCCAATTACAAATGACAGGCTTTCCACGCGTACACATCATCGCCTCACTGCCATCCGACTGCGTGCATGAACAACTCCTCGATGAAAATTGTCGTCGCGAGAGAAAATCTCCTTGACGCGCTGAAAAGAAATCGTTTTTTTTCCCTCCCGCGCCTTTATAACTCCCAGAATACACAATACACTCTGATTCCATCTGAGCGGAGTCAGATCGGGAGCTCCTAGTAATTGGATCGTCTGACCCTCTCGGGCAGACCGAGGAACGAACTACGCGCGTATAACTTGGATATAAGAGTCCTCCTACTCTCTTTCACCTCTTATCCGATGCAAATTTATCTTATCTCCATGCGACGTCTATATACGAGCTCAACTCGCACACACACACATAGTCGATATTTGACATTTTTGTCGACGTCGTCTGCGTATGTAGCAAATTTACAACGTCACAGCCATTTTTCTCTCTCTCTCCTCCCTCTTTTTTGTCCTCCCCATTCTCACTTCTGGCGTCAAGAGCTACGGTAGTCATTCCAAGTCGAAATTCGGTCGTGGCACAATCAGTGTAGTACATATATGCATGTAGGAGAAAAGTCAGTGCGAAGCTCGACGCAAATAATGGCAGGGATTAGGTGATACGTGATACGCATCATGTATGTATTATATCTGTGACTTAGAGTTAAACGCGCATATATACTTACTGATATTTATATACAATCAATTATATAACTGCGGCTCTCGTGTTTACCGCTGGTTCGATCTCTATATAATTTATTTCCATTCTCTTTATCTTTTTGGTTTATGGTTTGCGCTCTTATTTTGGTTTCTTTTTGTCTTTTTCAATTTGTGGATGCTCAGGTTGAAAACGACAAGAGTCGACGTTCAGCAAGATGGCAATCGGAAGTGTAATCTGCGGAGCTAAGACTCCGATAATCAAGCGAAAGAAGGCAAAGGTATATTATTTCGTTTTTTTTTTGTTTATGCGGATCCAAAGGGATGTTGCGACTTTGATAGAGAATTTTTACATTTTGTTTTGAGCGAAAACTTTATTTTAGGTTTACATTTTTCTTATGTGCTTATTCATTTATTACTGCTTTTGTTTAAGAGGAAAGAAATAATTAGAACGATATGAATTATGAAAATGCAAATTAATCGCGTAACATAATTATTATAATTATCAATAAGAAGTCTACTATATTTAGCCGATTTTTATCAGTTTTTTGATCAATGTTTATCTGTTGACGGTATTAGACCACGTGATTACGATTTTCAGATTAATTTGTATAATTAGAATGACAATTAATGGAATGAATAATATTCTTTGCACGTGCAGAACCAAAATTGGATTCTTCAATATTTACTGTTTTAAAATGATGTATGTAAAACGCTCAAAATATCACAGTAAAGCTCACAAATAATAGTAATTTATATATTATTTTAGAAACATTATTTTTTATTACAAAAAAAAGTACAAGTAAAAATAAGGAGCTATTTTCTGTTATCATGTAATTTGTCAAGTTCTTATCTGACATGATTAAAAATAAAATTTCTTTTAACTCTACGCGTATTCCTTAATGAAGATGTTATAGCAGGAACATGATCTGATTATAATTACAAAATCTGTTCTCCGAACTCCACATAAAATAACGATCATAAACTCAATCCGATCCCATTATAATATGATATAATCCGCGCCTTATCAAAATTACATAATACCCATCAACAATATTTCATTCATTTTCCAGAATAAAGAGAAAAACATAATCCGTTAAAATTATACGCAAAAACCAATTGCTATGCACCTTTTTGTTACGTAAAATTCTTATTGCACATTTATACAAGATCATTGATTCGCTCCATTCACGCGCAATTCCTCGTTGGTTATAAGTACGTGAATAAACACACACGTAAAGAGAGATAAAGCACTGTGTAATACAAAAATGAAGAATCGGCTCGGATCTACAATTTTCATATATGCATGGGTTTACGAGTTTTTCATATAGTCTCATATTGTGCACTACGAGCACACGTGTACGCACTATGAATAAGCCTCTTGTTACGGCGTAACGAATTTATGAATATGGAAAGCCGCAAGTGAGGTAATTGATACGTAGCTAGTTTATAATGCTACGAACGCAGCACGTGTAAATTCGCTAACAAGTAATTGCTTTGGATAATTAAGTTATTGTCGGATTTGCCATTAGCTTCTTGTCTTATTAAAGCTTTTCAAATCATGACTGAAGAATGCTGTTTGAAAAAAATGAGTGATTATCGAGTTTTATTGTGTAACACTGTTTGGGTTTCAAACATAGAAAGTAGAAAAGCAGTTGTAAATGCAATATTTAGAAATAATTTTGGACTTAGATTTTTCTATCTTGATTGTATACCCTTGATTTTAAACTTGGCAGTTCGTGAAAATCGGAGTTCTCTTGAAATAATGTTTGTAAACTTTACGTAAGATTTCTAAATATATTGTAGTAATGGCAGAACTAAGAATAAATTAAAAAAAAGATTTTATTTTCACAACTGAAAAAGAAATAATTACGTATATAAAAATATATAAAATTATTACAAACGTCTGGGAAACTGAGATGGATTTTTTCGAACTTATCGAAGACCGTTGGTTATTGTGAGACCATCTTTTTGTCATTGTACTGTATTCTTTATAGACGACCGAACGAAGCTGGATCGAGGCTACCTTCCAGAAGCGAGAATGCACAAAATTCATCCCAAGTGCCAAGGACGAACACCGGTGAGTATCGTCAACGAGAAAGCTATCTCTTTTATTTTATATTTTTTTTTGACTAACTTCCATGAATTTTTTTTTTTTTTAAATATATTTTAAAACTCATGTATGTTATAATGATGGTATAGTCGCTGGAGCAGATAAACCACTCTGGAGTTATACGATGGAATTTACATTTTACTTTACTAATACGAGACGACGTATAACAAAAGGCTTTGGCATACGTATTATACACCATTACGAACTGCTTCTTTCATTACATATACTTTATTATGTGCATATTGTTTTTAAAAGTACGCCCGATATTGAATTTCTTTGTTTGTACACGGCACGAGAAAAGCATTCTGTTTATATGATTTATATACGTGTTTTGTCATTCTCTTGGTAATCTTTACAATCTAAATGCCACTAAGTAGTTTCAGACCAATTTCTATAGAATGAATGAGAAGAATATAATACAATGAAGTCTATTTTGAAGCTTAACGATGAATATTAAATTAGACTTTACACTATCACGTTTAATCACTGAAAAAACTTAATTTATTACTGCGTCGATTTGTAGTCCATTTTAATTAGCAATGTAATCTTCTTAATCATTATTTTCCTGGTATTTTTGTAAGTGTACCAAGATAATTGATAAATAAGTACATGAATCGCGTTGTAAAAACTTAATGTTTTGATGTGATATTTTAAATTGCTACTCACGTTAAACTTTCAGAGAAAATGGAATCAATGCTTCTCAAATTTGCTATATAGATATCTAATAAGCGTTGCCTAAATACAATATCCATCAATTTCTAATTAGTTTCTAACTGAAACAGCTTCACTGTAAACTATAGCTAATTGCACAGTAACTACTTGAATTTCTAGCCGAAGGTGTTTCAAAATTATTGATCGGTATCCTAACTATAAGTAATTCAATATTATTGCAGTGCAATTAATTAAAAACTTTGACTTTCACGTGAAACAAGTTTAGTGGCATTATTTCATTATAGTAAAATCCGATTAACTGATTACTGCATAATGAATTTTTGAAATACTCAAGAAATCAATATTCTAGTGTCGTAAAATACACATTATATAGTGAACCAATGACAGGTTCACTTCTATCTTGATTCGCACAGCTAAACAATTCATATACTGCAAAATCATTTTCTCGTGCTTAAGCCAAGTACACGTTTATATATATCAATCATGAATCCGTGTCGTCGCTGCACAAAAATAAATATACTTGTATGTAAAACTTTTTATTTTCTAACACAACTTCATCCACTCAAGAAACTGCCTATTTTTGTCTCTCATTATATTTTTTTCATTCGCTTAATTGTCACACGTCGTTCATACTACAGCAAACACACTCGCGTGCACTTACACATACACACACACACACACACGTCATACACTATGTGCAAATGCCGCTCGTCCACAACGAAATTTGTGCGCACCGCGGCAGAGAATCAAGTGCAGTTTTAATATTAAAAAAAGCGTGCCAATTGTTAAGAAAAAAAAAAAAAATTGTGTTATCTCATATCATTTTTCTGTTATGATTTACTTTTTTTCTTTGTTCTCATTTACGTTTGTAGGTTAGAAGATGTACAGGGCGATAGGAATGCAGAATACGACGTGATCACTTCTTCAAGGTGAGGCACAAAAAAACAATTGTGCACCCTCCCCGCCTCTCGTAACCGCCTGCTCAGCCGGAAAACCGCGCGCGGTTTTATATATATATATATATATACACACTTATATATGTATATATATATGTATATATTTATCTACATACGTATACATATATATATCTACCTGTATCTATTTCTACGTCCACCTGTTGCGCGAATGCATATCGAGCGGGTAGAGCGAGTAAAAATAGAAAGAGTAACGTCTTTATTTTTGTGTTTTGCTAAAGATGAGCTAGAAGGCATCGTACGCGGGGTGATTCCGCGTGTATCGTGATGAGATGTGGCCACAATCTGCTGCTGCTGCCGTTGCTTTGCGCGTGCACAGTATATCCTGTTATGATGCGAAGTTTATGGTGCAGTGGGATTACACTTTGCATCGGATACGCGCGGAATCCCCCCAAGAGTTGCGTGTTCTGCATTGCTTGCGGTGGAAAAAAAAAATCTCTCCTTTTTACTTTTTTTTTTGTTGTTTAATATTGTTTCGAAATCGTGAGTGCAGAGTTACAGGAGAGAGTGATTTTGATCGTTAAAGGTGAAATGCTCGATGTCGAGTGGTCGAGAGAGTATATTGACTGTTAAAGTAGTGAATTAGTTTACTAAAAGTAGTTATTTAGTTTAAATAGTTTACTTTTTTTTTGTGATTTGACTGCTAAACTCTTGGTTAAATTCTATAATACTGTAAAGGATATTGATTAAAATAGAAAATAGAATTAGATTTTCTAATCAAAGATAAGAATAACTATGTTAGTATTTTAGTGGTTTTGTAAATATAATAGTATTGATAATAGTTACGAAATTCCTTAATTTTTAGTAAATAAAGCAGATAGTAGCTGTAGAATTGTTTCAGTAAGTAATAAGAAAATAAGCCAATAGTCAAATTTTTGCTTACGCGATGGCCATTGTCACTCTTTCAATTTGACAGAGAATAAAAAAGAAATTTTTAAAATTGGTGCACATCAAGATTTCGAAACAAAACACGTTCTAAGTCCCTATGATTTCCAATAAATTTACACTAGATTTTATATTTATTTTGTTTAACGTTATATCTGTTTGTCTTTATCATCAGCCTTGTAATTTTCATTTTTGTGTGATCATTTACCAATTTATCTTATAAACTCATCGCACATTAGTACATCGCTGCTTTCGCTCATATAACATATTATTGAAAATACCAAAATTTTGTTTGAAAAGCAAAAATAAGCTGCCCAGTATCTCAGCTCGGCCAGTAACATAAACAAGATTGAACGAGTACCGCCGCTTTCATAGGGATTTTGTGTGTATCCGAGATATATACCCATATACATAGATATTGGACCACCTATAGTGAAAAAGCCTCTTTTCTCTCTCTCTCTCTCTCTCTCTGTCTGTCTTTCTCGATCGACGCGATGTCGCTAAGGAGAAAAATTTTCCAGGTGCTGCTGTGGCCACTCGTACACCCACCACTGCGGCACCGGTGCGGACGTCCAAGGATTCGCGACCGGTGCAGCAGCCGAGGTCGAGAGGGACGAATGGAGCCCCGGCAAGAACACCAAGCACTATCCCACCGACGCTTACGGTACCATCGAGTTCCAGGGTCTGCCTCATCCAACCAAAGCTCAGGTACGTTCAACCTCTCGATAGACCCTCACTCGCATCCACTTGGATATTGTACGCTTACGGGGAGACTTTTGGTTTGTGGTGCAGTACGTTAGATTGGCCCACGACACGAAGCCAGAACCCATAGTCCAGCTGTTGTGCCGCGAATGGAATTTGGGCTTGCCGAAGCTACTGATTACGGTGCACGGCGGTCGATCCAACTTCGAGCTGCAGCCGACTTTGAAGAAAGTTCTGCGCAAGGGTCTGCTGAAGGCTGCCAAGACTACCGGCGCTTGGATCTTTACCGGTGGCACCAACACAGGTACAAAAGAAACCCGCCGAGATCGATAATTCGCGCCTGCAACCGCCGCCTACTTACATTATTATTTTAAGCGCTGCAAAGAAAACTATTATTTTACACGGTCTTTTGTCTGTGCGCAGTAGGAGCGTTTGTTTGAACTACAAACCGATTTAATCATGTATTCTCAGAAAAGATTTTGAAACAAGATTTTGTTTGACATCAATATATAAATGTAGTCGAGATGTTAATCGAATTTTGTTGTGTAAATGATATATTTGTGCTTGATTTATTGATGTATTGGAAGAGATACCTACTAATTTATGGAGACGGTCAAAATAAATACAAGATACGAGTGAAATTACTGTTAAATCTATACAGGGGTGACGAGGCAAGTAGGCGATGCATTGCTGTTGGAGCGATCGCAGAGGCAAGGCCGAGTCGTCAGTATCGGTATCGCGCCATGGGGCATTCTGGAGAAAAGTCACGAGCTTATTGGACGTGGACGTGAAGTTCCCTATGATTCACTCGCATCGCCATGGTATCTATTTCCGATATGCTATTTTTATTTTATACCAACGCGTGTTTTTTTTTCACCTACCAAGATATATAACGTATCAACGAAAGGTTTTGAAATTATTAAAGAATCGCTTTTATTTAATTGGTATTGTTATAGTTAACGATATCTTGTATTTTATAATAAGCATTTATCAAGGTGAATGAATTCTAGGTCTAAATTCGCCGTATTGAACAATCGACACGCATATTTTTTATTGGTTGATAACGGAACTGGAGGTCGATACGGCGCTGAAATAGTACTCAGAAGGAAACTTGAAAAATATATATCAAATTTAAAACTCCAACCATGTAAGTATACGCTACCCTCGGCAAAATTTCAATTCCGTTTTTCTTTTGAATTAATATAGATTCCATGGAAATTAATGCAAAATTAGACTTGTGCGTGAATTTGCGTATGGCTGGAATTTATAATCGAAGATCCGATAATTTTGTGTTTATAGACACGCACAGCAGTATACCTGTGGTAGCATTAGTTATCGAGGGTGGAACAAACACAATACGTTCCGTTCTGGAGTACGTGACGGACGAGCCACCCGTACCCGTAGTTGTGTGCGATGGTTCTGGTCGTGCGGCCGATCTTATTGCTTTTATGCACAAGTAATCTTTTTTTTATATTTTGCTATACCTATACAGTACCTTAAAACTATAAAAAAAAATATTTAATTCAGTTCCTATAGGCTTTTATTTCTAGTGTGAACCTTTTGACTTAGTATTCACTAATTTTGTATGAGAAAATCTTGTCGAGACTAAATAAATAGTTAGCAATTAAGAATTAAACGTGGCCACATACTTTTATTTTATCTTGTTACGAATTTTCTCGTTGCAGATATGCCTCTGAAAATGAAACTGAAGAAGAGGAGGGACCACTTGAAAGTATGAGAGACCACTTGCTGGATACTATAAAGCGAACTTTTAAAGTTTCTCCCGAACAAGCAAATCAATTATATTCAGAGCTACTCCAGTGTGTGCGCAGAAAACATTTGGTAAGCACTATTTTCAATTATTACTCTTACCAATAAGTATAATACTATTCACAGTTGAGGGTCAAATAAAGGAAAGGCTGCGCGTATGAATTTCAATATTCTAAAACTATAGGAAAATTAGTCATTATTTGAACTATTCGCTTATTAACAAGTTTTACATCCGAACAACTTTGTTATTAAATTCTAAGTATAGCTAAAAATTGATAAAATTTGGAACTGACATTCATCTTTTTACACGCTCAATTATAATAATTTCAATAATAATTATTATTATTGTTATTAATAATAACATTTCAAACTATTTCAAGGCTTAAACTTGCACTCATTGTTCATTCGATAGATCACAGTATTTAGGATATCTCAGGATCAGCCGCAAGAGTTGGACCAGACAATCTTGACGGCTCTGTTCAAGTCCCAGCAGTTGTCCCCGGCTGAGCAGTTATCCCTCGCGCTGATCTGGAATCGCGTGGACATAGCGCGAAGCGAGATATTTGTCTACGGTCAGAAATGGCCGCCCGGTGCTCTCGAGCAGTCGATGATGCAGGCGTTACAGCACGACCGCATCGACTTTGTCAAGCTGCTGCTGGAGAATGGCGTCTCTATGCGCAAATTCCTCTCCATTCCACGGCTCGAGGAGCTTTACAACACGGTGAGTGCTTTGTTTGACACCGATCGTCTCGCGGGACGGGAAATTGAAGCGATGACGAATTTTCGATGAAGCAGGGTAATTGGAAAGTGATGCTGGTAATTTGAATATTTGAGAGAGGAAATGTACTCAGTGACTATAAAATTTTGATCACCAGGAGCGAAGGTACTCTTAAAGGCTATTTCTCTTTTTTCCGATGAGAGATGATCTATATTATTACAGGCTGCAGAACAAGAGAAATGATAGAGTTAGAAAACTCTAAGAGAACTCATGGTATAAGATAAGTGTGCAATTTTGAAGAAAAAGTTCAGATGAATAAAATTGACATTGATGCTGATATTCGGAAATGAAAAATGCTTCGTCGAAGAAAGAGAGAGAAATATCCTCTCCTTCGCGTTAGGCTCGCGGTGATCGATAAATTCATTAACACCAGAAACACTCGAGTTTGACGTTACCATATAATACCGAGAGATTAAAAAGAAGCAACGTGCTCTTTAGTTTTAAAATATTTCCTTTCAAAAACTTAAATTATCACCTTTCCAAAATAATGCGTACAGGGATAGCTCGACATAAACGCTGCAATCTGGTACTTTACCGTCCACAGAAAGAGGGCCCATCGAATACACTGGGCTACATCCTGCGGGACGTCCGACCGCACATCCCGCGCGGCTACATGTACACCCTACACGACATCGGCCTCGTTATCAACAAACTCATGGGTGGGGCCTATCGCTCCCATTACACGCGCAAAGAGTTTCGCTTCCTCTACACGAGGGTAATGAAACGCTCGGGCGCCTTTCAGCAGCATCACGCGCACCGCAACAGTTGCGCCATCGCCCTAAACAGTCGTTCGTTCTCGGGCTCGGGTGGCAAGTCGACCATGAGCCTGTTGGCCGAGACCATACCCGCTACCCAAGAGACCGCCCTATTCGACTATCCGTTCAATGAATTGCTGATATGGTCGGTGCTGACCAAGAGGCAACACATGGCACTGCTGATGTGGCAGCACGGGGAGGAGGCCCTGGCCAAGGCATTGGTTGCGCTCAAACTCTACAAGGCCATGGCTCACGAGGCTGCCGAGGATGATTTGGAGACGGAGGTTTACGACGAGCTCAAGGGTTACGGCAGGGAATTCGAAAACATCGGTGAGTCGATTCGATCTGCTGCCTGACAATATGTAGATTTAGCTTTACGACGGTGTAGAAACATTAATTGTTTTAACTACAGTTCGGCATTGATCGAGTAATTGTTGAATTTAATAGTCGCATTTACTGCCGCGATTTAAATTGAAATCTCACTCGATTTTTACGAGTTCCGTCTATTTCAACAGATGAGATGCTAGTTGTAATTTTATTATTATAAAAAAAAGTATAATAAGCTTTTGAGATTGGTAGCAATAATTACTTTAAACTTTATAAACTTTATTCACTAGAGATTAAAGTATTTACTTTCAGATTTTAAAAGCATTCATTGAGTTTTGTACGTGTTTACGATTAATCGATTAAAAATATTAATTTAATTAAAATTACATAAAATCGCAAAGCTATACGTGATTCATTAAAATAATATTTTATGCATATTTCCTGCTCTGCAATACCATTTTATTTACACACAAAGAAAAAATAATATAGTTCTTTCGATATATATATATTGTCGATAAATAGTCCTTATAAGGCAAAACGATCTGTAATGGATTTCGCACGAATTGTTAATAGCCGATTGATCGTGTTCAGCCTTAACATTAATATCCGTAGAATCGAAGTGCTCTTTATCTTCCAATCATAAACCGCAGTTCGGAAATAACCGATATCGTCGCCTGACCCACTGCCTCTCGCTAATACGGGTTGCATGGAAATCATTTTTATAATTACGTTCATTAAAGATAACAACGTTATTGTGCAGCTGATTAGATTTCTAGCGATTAGAGCGCAAAAGCATAATCGTATTATATCAATTCACTTTTCAACAGTCGTTATATTTACCTAGTGCATCTTTGGTAACATTAATTTTGTGTACTGCCACTTATACAACGAGTCTTGTATTCCGAGAAGATAATACAATATATATGTTTAATAATAAAATGAGTTTAGCGTAGAATTTGCATTTCCGGTATACGCTTTTACAACCTTTTGCTAGTGCAGCATGGTTCTAATGAAAATTTTTACGTCTCATCTCATTTTTTTTATTCTTATTTTTAATTGCACACCTCGATGATCCTCATTGAATATTTCCTTCGTTCCGCTAATTTTCTATTTGTAACAATGAACGTGCAACGCTTGCCGCATATAAAGAGAATTCCAAAGTACAGCATCCAATTACAAGGATAAATTACGTTTGACAACCAGCTCGACAACGTCTGTTGTTGTCCCCATATATATATACTCGTCGTCCCTGTTGCACTCGGCACTTAACAGCCGAATTTTAATTAAACGTAATACGACTGCGAAACATATCGAGCCTGTGCCAATTACTGCACGAGATGAGGATCCCGTTGCCCCGCGCGCGACGCGCTAAATTTTAGAGCTGCAGGAGAATCAGGACAAAGAGACCGACACTCGGGCTATAAGCTCGCGGGCAATTTAGCAAAGTTGATTTAATCGAGCCCGAGCCACCATCTAAAACCAGCATAATCATTTCGTCAAAGTTAGATTATTAGACCTTAAGCTGTAATATAGGAGATTGTCGCTCGACCGCGGATACCGAAATGAGCTTGAATTTAACGATACACAATGATGGAAAATGGGTTTGTATTCGTTGTTGCGGCCAGCTCTGGAACTGTTGGACTTCTGCTATCGACAAGACGACGACCAGACGCAACAGCTTCTGACGTCCGAGCTGAAGAACTGGTCCGGCCAAACGTGCCTTTCCCTCGCCGTCACCGCTAATCATCGAGCCCTACTGGCACACCCTTGCAGTCAGATCATACTCGCTGATCTCTGGATGGGTGGACTACGCACTCGCAAAAGCACCAATTTCAAAGTAAGCTACGCACAATCAATTCTATATCGATATACGATTTCTTTTATTTCACGTAAATATCGATAGAGAACTAAAAGCTTTTGTACGAGCTGCACAATGCAGGTCGGAATATTCAATTGGCTTTGTATTTCCGTACAGTTTGGGATTCTTCTCTATACCAGTCATTTATAAACTAAGGCCAAACAGGTTTGATTTGTTAGTTCTGCCATTCGTTAAAATCAATACATCAGAGTTTATTCGTACGTTAATATTGACTAACAAAACACTCCGTCTACTCTTCATCATCTATTCATCCCTTGTACTATCTTGCCATGCTTGTACCAATTGATGCTCTCGAGGCAGACAAAAGCGCACTGCACGAATACAATGGGGCTCGACCCCGCGTCTGTTTGGTGCACAGGTGATTCTGGGTCTGTTCTGTCCGGCGTACATCACGCAACTGGAGTTCAAAAGCCGGGAAGAGCTACAGCTGATGCCTCAGACAGCCGAGGAGCATCTGATAGCACTCGAGGACGAGAACGAGGACAGCGAGTCGGAGCACGGCACGCCGACGGGGCCGGACGTCGAGGTAATAAATCGACTATTAAACTCGCGAAACTTTCCTTCTGTATATTATATAGTATACGTTCGAGCGGATTCTTGACTACTCTTTTATCGATGATTTTTTAATGACTAATTTCTTCGTGATACGGAGTGACACTCTGTTTTGAAAGCTGGCTCGTTAATTCTTTTGGTCCTTCGCGATAGCGGGAAAAGTTGTTAGGGCCGCCTATGAATCATTTCATCGATGTAGATTCAATTGTTATTATCCGATGAGTTTTCACTTGCAATCTGTTTGCGGAATCTGTTGTTGACGTAAAAGCGAAAAATTTACAATGTTGTTACTCGAACTAACCAATTAATCGCAAATTTAATGCTTTAAAATGACTTTGCAACTGCTGCGTAAATAATTACTTCGGAGCTTTGTTTAAAGCTAAAACCTACGGAGCTTTAATTAATTTAGAACAATGGATACATATTATATACAAGCTAAAATTCAATTTTCCGAGAACCTTCGATCGACGATTGGTTTTGGTGTTTATAGTGATAGACGTTATGTAAGTGTTAAAGCTCCGTCTTAAAATATTTTTGTAGTAACTGGGAATTGATTAATTCTTTTGAAAGCAAATAACAAGCGCAATTTAATCATAAAAAGTTATCGCGGAAAATATTAAAAGTTACAATACTTTCGATAAAATCCGTAATAGTACGTACGAGTGGTAGAATAAAAAGTGCTTCGTTAAATCTCCCATTACCTCTTGGTGGATATCGAGAAAATTAACCTTACATCAAACAATTTCATTGCGCAATTCAAAGTTTGTTGCAATTAGTTGTAAGGAAGGGATTTGCTCATAATGATAATATAATCTAACTTTAACGTCGACACAATCGTTCGTCTAAGATTTTCGAAAATCCCTCCTCAGCACTAAATATAACGATAATTTCCCAAGTTCAATACGTTATTCACAATCACGAAGAAATTAGTTCATTAAAAAGTATTAAAGGAGAATGTCTAATTCAATGTACCACTCGAATTGCGCGCGAACGAAAGCTGCGAGGGTGTCTTTCCATATAATGCAATATCGACTGTTAGAACGTTATTAGAGCCTCTCGTTAAAGGAGCCTTGGGGAAAAAGCAAAACTGTATTAAATAGGATACTGCAGAGAGGCTGTTGATTTTGTATCTTTTTTTTCTTTCACCTTAACGATACTACACTTTTGTATACAAGCTAAGAAACGGGAGCAGCGTTTTTTTTTTACTTCTTTAGAACGAGGTTTGCGCCTTTCTCTTTTATTTTTCGTCATTAATATCTCCTGAATTCTCCATCTCCTTGATAACAAAGCTCCTGTGAAGCCAAGCCAAATTATCTGTGCTTTATAAACTACTTACACGCACTCTGCAGCTAATAACGAGTGAGTTACAATGGAGAATTCGCATATGGGAAAGAATATGAAATTAATTCAAATGTGAGGATATTTATAAATTTTTTATAGCGCGTATATCGATATTGTGCATCGTAAGCATATGGATCGGCTCATAAATGTTTTATCGCAATAGTGCGATTACTAGAATGTGACCTCGCTGAATCCCAGGTGGACTCGACCGTTTCCGAATCCGCTATCCGCGCCTTTTTCGACTGGAGCAGTATTTTTCATATCTATATTATTTTCCGCGCGTCAAATGTATTAATGGATTATGCGAATTCTCCGTTAGATGCTATATTGTAGAAAGCCTGTACTAATACAAAAGTTCAAATAAACAGCAATTTTTATGTGGATACGTTACGAAGCTACGTTCTCATATAAAGTATATTAATTTGTTTAGCGTAGTTTGCTTATTGCACTTGTACAATACATAATATTTAAAGTCGATAAAAATCCTTTCAATTCAAAGTTTTCTCCAATCTATTTAAAGAAAAAAGACGATAATTTGCAATGCAACTAACATAGAGAAATCAGCTTGAGCTTGAGTGGCGTATCCAAAAAGCTAATAGACGAATCCCTGAAGAAAAGTAAGTGTCTGGACTCGCGCAAAAAGAAAAAAGAAGCGCGTCCAAGACAGTCAGATCGTGTAATCGCGGCGCACACGTCGAAAGAACATATAGAGAATAATATTGTCCAGCGCACGTGGCGTGTGTGCGTTTTTCCTATTTTTTTTTTTCTTTTTTCTTGTTATGGAGAATACAGGCCTAGTTATCCGGGAATCTCGTTCCTGCGTTGATTACTTTTTTTTAGAAACGCCCACCGCGCAGGAGCCTGAGCATTCGCTACAAAGCCAGCAGTCAGCAGGGTGCCAAGGTATACAAACCCGAACCACCGCTTCTTCTCAACCCCTGGCTCTGATCGCACTCTTCACTCTTCTTCTCTTCCTTCGCTCTTATCTCTCTTCTCAGCCTGAGCCTCCCTTCTTTTTAGGCACATACATACACCGACACAGGCACACACACGCGAACGTCTCTGCCCGGCCTCGGACCGATAAGACATACATACGATAACAATAACGATAACGATAACGATAATTTATCAATCACCTCGCACACTCTGATGTAACATCGATCATCGTGTATATCCTTGAAGCCGCTTTATTGTCATAACCATTGCTGCTTGTATTATACCATTGCGTATCAACGATGATTTTTTGGTGGTGGTTTTTGATCGCGTTTTGCACGCAGGGGTATTTTAACGTTAGCGGTGAGGTATCGCGATCTTATGGGAAACTACTTTGCACACGAATTTAAGCGACGGTTTTATGGTATACATTAAAATTGTATAATATTACGCATACAGGTCACTATGAAAGTCTCGTCAAGCGATTATCCAGCATTTTAATTTGAAACTAAAGATATCGAACGGTAACTCGTAGATAACAAGATGCTTGATATTTTCATGCTCGAACTCACCCCCTGATGTGTAACTATTCTTTTGAGATTCATTCACTATCAAACGCGACCTTATTTCGCAAAAGAAAACCTTCTGTCCAAATCTACAAGTCTTATCTCTCAAAGGCAGACGGAATATTTTTCAAAGGAAGCCTGCGCGAGAGGAAAAATAATTTCGCGCCGAATATTCAATGATTTGTCCCGCGTTCAAAAGGACACTTAAATCTTACTTAAATCTACAAGGACACAGGAGGGTGGGAGCGATTGTTTGCGCTTTGTGCGCGCAACGACTTTGCTTATAACTACTTTTCAAATCCACTTTCGAAAGCTGCGAACAATGGAATTGTACCCGTACCCCCTATTTATACTCTTCCTACCCCCGAGCTCTTCTCAGTTTGAATTCGCGAAACTTTCATATAGTAACGTTGCTTTGTGCGAAAGATGTGAAGACCAAGAGCTGATGTCATACTGCGTTTCCGATTCTGATGGGAATTTCAGATAATTGTACCGTATACTTATATACATATACGTTGATATTAATGGAGAATTTCTGATTTACAAGCCTGCGTTCTGAGAAAAATGCGTTTTTTGCGTGCCAGCGGTAATTTATCGGAGCGTTATCGTTAACCTTTAGCAGTGATTTATTGCCCCTCGCATTCTACGCTCGATCAAGAAAAGTCAATAAACTGTACAATATTGCATAGCCACTCGAGTTTATATACTCGCCGTGAACCGAAAACTTTCGAAAACTCGAATTTCGTACGAAGCCAATCGCCAAAACTCCGCATAGGACTATGCCATCCTCCTTTGTTGCTGACGAAGACGATCTTGTGAAGCTGGTTGCCATGGTGTTCCCGAAGCGATAACTTTTTCTTCACTCGCCGCGTCGTACGTGCAATTTTTCGAAAGTGGCTAAGTTGCCTGCGTCGTTTATCAAAGACACGCGGGGGGTTATAATAACGGGGAGGGCAAATTCCTTGACTCGATTTCAGACGGGAAGAATTGTTTTCTGGCAGAGCAACATGTGGTCAAGCGTTATAACGCTGCAGAAAAATGACTTTTTGTTTTATTGTCACGCGGTATCGTGAAATATCGTTCTTGCGAGCGGGATCAATTCGATTCGATTGTCCGGTCTATTGATTCCGGCTATTATGTAAGTGCTTACCTAGGCTCAATGTCAAGAACTTATATGTGAAAGGGATACCTTATATACCCTTCGTGATCTGGAAACTGTACAATGGAGGGATTTTCTTCGCGTCACTGTTCCGTTGGGCTGCTCCGATATCGCAAATACGCGATTTTCTTTATTGAATACGTGACAACGACAACGAGACGGCACAACGAGTATATTGCCTTTTTCTTATAAGATCACAGCATCGTTAAATTTCAAGTAATATTTGCAAAGTGAGATTTTGTAATTTATTTCGAGATCGATGGTTCATTACTTCGCAGCGTTCAATTTCATTAGAAGGTAGATTTTTTTTAGACAGGCACGGACAACCTAGAGTTTATTAAAATTATTAATAAAATTTCATTTTGTGTATCCGTTTTACCTTTCACAATTCTGACAGCGTTCAATCTAAAAAAATGTACTTATCTACGACGATTGCAGAATTTTATAGGGAATGAAAACGCGATACAAAAAAAAAGCAACATTGAAAAGTCGCTCGAATAAATCGTTGTATTATTTTCAATATAAAAACGTATGATAATTACAAGGATAAGTAAGTAGGAGAAAATAAAAGTATTATTCCATAAAAACCAGGTGCAATGCGTCATAAAAGGGCTAAAAGCAGCGTTAAATTGATTTCACTAAGTTATAGAGTCGATTGAATGTATAGCAAACCCAAGAATAGTATGTTTTGTTCTTTGGTTCGATAATACAAGCTTTATCAACCCTGACCCGAAATGGCAGCGGTGCTTAAAAATGAGAGAAACTGGGCGTATAATGTTTTTCCATCTCGTGTGCTCTGCTCGGGAAATGTTCGCTGCATCCGAGGGCGCGCGTTTTATAAGACGCGTGGGTGGCGAAAGAGAGAAAGACAGCATAGGTGTTAGAAAAGGGCGTGTGTGATATTCCTCTTTCAGTCCTCTTAAGGATTCGTGTCAGGGTCTTTGCGGCCACAAATCTTTTTTAAAAAAAAAAATCTCCGCGGATATATACATACATACATATATATATTATAAAATCCGGCTTTTCTAATCCGCCCGGCTGTGATTTATAAAGCTTGATTACTTCGGTGTAACAGTAATCTCGTCCATCTCGATATTCAGCTGAAAAAGTTAATTGGATTTTCTTCAACAAACCGTGTTCGGATATATTTGAACGGTCGAAATTAAAGTTTCTCACTTTCGTTTATATTTGACTTCGAGCTAGTTTATTTATTTTATGCCTCTTTGAGCGAACCCTTGCCTTATTTCGCAGAGTGGCATAAGTGTAAAGGCTCTTGCTGGTATACTCTATAAAAAATCAGTTTGACGACTGCCATAGTCGCCGTTGTATAAGCAGGGAAACTACCTTCCCACATCGATGAACACACTCTCGTGACGCAGTTGGCGCAACACAAACACAGGCACGACACCTTTGCCGAGAAATTAACGTTTTGATTGTTATCGTGCAAATAAGTGATAATTTTTCAACTCTCGCACCTTAACGCCATACGTGATTTATGCTCTTTACGAACTAACGATATAATTTTTGCAGAAATATATAAAACGAGTCGTACGTTATTTATCAATGAGTATTATTTTTGTACTCATTCGCGTGACTGAGTATGTACATAAATTAGCATGGAATTTTGTTATATAATTATGAAATATATTTATTTCTTAGCTTAAATCTATTCAGCTTAAGAATCCGATTCTTTACATTGCGGATTGTTGTCATTCTAACCAAGTTATTATAGTCGAGTAAAGACTTCTTATGGAACGAGTGAAGCTAATCTTCGTCTTTAATGAAGTTTAAATATAGCTTCGGTCTTTTCTTGAGACAATTAAAGTTTAAGCGTTATTTGCTAACTTTTTTCCATTTCTGTAAGTTGGGTCACGGCACAGCCGGAAAAAAAACTGGAGGTATAACTTGCGAAAAATTCATGCTTCGAAAAATTGCGCTACCATTGATTACCTCGTTTACATTCGCGCTAAAATATTATACCTTGCACATTCAATCGTAAAAATTCTCTAAAATGTTTAAAAAAAGAATGCAAATACAGATTGTGGATCCAGTATTGAAAAATATAGAGTAGAATATTCTAAACTTTTGATAATTTCAATATTAAATTATTCTCTGAGTCAAAATGTTTGATTATTTACTTTATTAAAAATTCGTAAGTCTGTACACAATCATATTCAGATGTACGCAAATTATTTTGTATTATTCATGCATTCGTAATTAACGAAGTTATAATTATAAGCAATTACAATGGATATTCCAATTTATGAAAGTGAATACGCATCTACGTTATTATCGCATAATAATTATTAACTAACGGCGATAATAAAACCGTTGATCTCATCTTCGAAGCAAATTTCATCTAGAAAAAGTCAATTTAATTTACAAAATGAGGAAGTATATCAAAAGCATGCTTATTATAGCAATGTTTATAAAAAAAAAAGTCTAGGATATTTCTATCACGTAATATGTTACATTCTTCGGATAGCAACAGGTGCATTACTCATCATTACATTTTAATCGATAAGCATCTAAAATCATATCCAGTGCTTTTCACATAGAGTATTCAATAATTATATATCATGCTTGTAATATTATCCCTATATATATTTCATTCCAATTTCTACAATATTTTTATTATTAAAAACCTTCTATATGTATCAATTTTACTAAATATCGATTGATTATATATATATATTAGAATTTTTATTTGCTAATTGCTAGTGCCACCATAACTTTTGCACCGCTATCCCTTTTTCTAAACAAAACCAATATTGACACATCACGGCCACTGCTTTGCACAATAACCCACAAAAATTACTCATCCACACAGGTGTACACACTTGAAAAACAATAGACTCTACCAACTTGCTTCGAAGGAATTCTCTTTGAAACGAAATAGCTTATATATAATATATGTACTCTACATCTCCGTCTCTCCTTTCTCTCAAACGCTTTGTTACTATACTGCCGAGGAATATATTTGTTTCACTATGTATACGGGCTTGGGGAAATTTTCAGCTACATACATCTCTCTGTTCGATAGTATTTTAATATGTATATCAATGCTTGCCACGCATATTATTATATTCTCCTCTATCAAACCCTATTATATAACAATAGCATTTCAGACACTACGTTGTTTATTATCTAAAGGTTTATTCTCTGTATATTTTTAGTTGAACAAATTACGTGCATCTTTAACATACTCTACATCACATTTTTTATAAAATATATATATATATCGTCTTTCCAGAATGAGTATTACTATTATTATTACTATTGTTATTGTCACTGCTATTTATACTATACTATTTTATCGATATCATTAAACATTCAAATATCAGTATATGTAAAAACTTTGAATCAACTTATATAATATGATTGCTAGAGCAAAAGGTTTTGATGTCCGCTCTTCATGTCCATGATCAAAATGTATTCTGGGTGGACTACAATGAATTTTTCAGTATAAATTCTTATCTCTTCAATCCGATTCTTTATGCAATGCTACAAACATGGCGTTAAACTTAATTTCTCTAGCAAAATCAAAATGAAGGATTCAGAGTAGTCCGTAAAAAGGTCGATCAGACACCCAGTAGTCGTCAGTATCAAAATGCTTTGTTTTACAAAAAAAAAAAAAAAAAAACGGGAGTGTAAGAAAAATTTCTCCCAAAACGTGGTGTGTATCGTCCGTCAGTGTCCCATAGAATGCATATCGCGCTTGTTTTTCTTTCTGTCCGGCCAATTGTATAGGCACTGATCGGCAACGAGCACAGCAGCGCCGTGCCCAAGGAGACGATAGTCCACGAGAACGGCAAGGTGTTGACCGACAACGACGACAACAATCATAGGGCCTACGGCATACTGTCCGAGTACTACGACAATAAGAACAGCAGGCCGCTAAGACTGAAGAAGAAGCTCTACGAGTTCTATACGGCGCCTATTACCAAATTCTGGGCCAACGCTGTGAGTTTAATTACTTCTTATATATATATTATATTGTGTATAATAGTTGGATTGGATCACGCGAGCTCGAGGTTATTGTCATTCTATTACACGAGCATTATTGCGAAGTTGACGAAGGCTCGAGTGTACGAGAATTGCACGCGGAGCAAATTGCTAGACTCGTGTGGTTTTTTTTCCCTCCTTCAATATTGGTCGTAAAACGCTACCAAGTCGAAGTGGAGCATCGTATAACTCTTAAACACGACTGTACCATCTTCTTTCCTTTAGTTTCCCATTACTGTATCCTTTAGTACCAACTAATTTCAATCGTCCGTGAATTTCGAGGGGAAATATAATTCGCCGAAATGGAAAAACTTCACTTTATATGATAATTGACCTTATATAGAGGCCGCGAAGCTTAACAGCGATAAGTAGAAAAAGTCGAATTCGGTCGTACATCGATTCAATTCAGCCCTACGATATACAATCATAGAATTTCCAAAGTAAAACGAGTCTTGGCTTGATCGAAAAAAAAAAAAAAATTCTGCAGATAGCCTACGTGATATTCCTGCTGCTGTTCTCGTACTCTATCCTCGTGCGAATGGGCGACGTGCCATCCTGGGCCGAGATCTACGCCATAGCTTACATATGCACGACCGGCTGCGAGAAGATGCGGGAGATCGCTACCTCCGAGCCAGTCGCCCTGTCCCACAAGTTCAGCGTCTGGGCCTGGAACATGTGGAATCCCTGCGATGCCGCGGCCATTATATTCTTCGTCATCGGTCTGGTACTCAGGATGAGGCCCTCGACCTTCGACGTTGGGAGGACGATTTACTGCGTCGATTGCATGTACTGGTACCTCAGGATGCTCAACATACTTGGCGTTAACAAGTATCTTGGTGAGTTTGGGATTATAAACATTTTTTTTTTTTGTTCATTTCCCTCGATGTGCTGGAATGGTTCTTTCTACGCTCTTTTTACGATAGAAATGATGGGAAAGCTTGCGCGCAAGTACGTTTCCTTTAAAACGTATACTTTAGTTTTTATATCTTGGGCATCCTCGCCCTTACTATTTTTTTTACTTGCGGCAAGGCAGAACTTCTTTCAGCTCGCGTTTCAAGCGCTTTTTTGAATAATTAATGTAGCGGTAAGTTAGATTTAGATTAGTGGCTTAAATTTGCTGGGAAAAAAAAGTATTGAACCTTTAGGTAGATGAGTTGACAATGTATAAAATTAGCCGAAAAAGAACGATATTAAAATGAATGAATTGCAAAAAAGCGATCGAAAATAAATTACGAATGGTCTTAGGGGACCTTGTGCCTCTGAGATAAGGCATATAGGAGTATAAAGAATAAAGTTATAATAAAGTTAAATGCAACTAAACTTTACGTTTTTTTTTGTTACCGTAGAACTTCGTAAATAAATGTTGTTTTACTATTTGACAAAGTAAAAGCATAATATGCGGTATCGGATATTGTCATATTTCTTTCATTATGCAGCTTATTAATGAATGATGTTCGAGCTTAAAGCAAATACATTTTCTACAAGCTCGTATTAGGTACCTCTTTTTACCAAGGCCAGTTTCGAATTGTCATATATAAGCCAGATATCGCATTTTCTCTCAAGTCAGTGCGTACGTATATTGAATTCTTTGCGAGCTTTACTCTATTACTCTATTTTTGCTCGTGTCCTCTTTCTACATTTTATTCGAATGCTGTTTAGTATTATAGGTGTATATGTGAGTGCTGGAATGATAAAAAGGTATACGCGTGTTCCAAGGACTCTACATTTTAAATTGAATTTTATTTGACGCACAATAAAATGTATAGCTGCGAACTTCTGGTACTCCGTTGTTCGTGTTAAATTAATTTTTATCTAGGATGCGTAGCAAAATTTCTTTCTTTTATTGTAAGCTCGATATAGATTTCGAAAATTTGCTTACGGAATATTCACAATGTCATTCATGACTAGACACGAGTTCTATATGTCCATATGCAGATAATGGTTATGCATCACCACGTTCAGAGTTACTTTTTTTTTTGTACGGGAAGAAGCGTATGTGACATTTTGTTGACTAATGGATATTTATGCGAAACCTGTGGAAATAGCATTCCTTTTCCGCATCGAAGAATATAATGAAATGTTTCTGTTTTATTACCTTCAAGATAAGCGTATTTATGTTGTTGTGTTTATAAATGTTCATTTTGTACAGGTCCATTGGTAACTATGATGGGAAAAATGGTCAAGAACATGATATATTTCGTGGTGCTTTTGTTGGTCGTGTTGTTGAGCTTCGGCGTTGCCAGACAAGCCATACTAAATCCAAATGCTGAGCCCAACTGGAGGATCGTCAGAGATGTAATTATTTAACTCTTTAACATTTCACTAAATTTTTCAAATAACCATTATGAACATTAAATTGGAGAATATAATTATTATTATAAAAATATAAATTATTCATTTATAGGCAACATTCATTTCTACATTTATTTTACCAATTAATTAAACAGCGTTAATGAATTTTCTCAAATAAACACCGTAACAATAAGAAAGGAAATCCGATATCTACTGAACCACAAGAATCCATCTCGACGTAATAACGCAGCAGTCGATTTGTCCCGCAGGTATTTATGGAGCCGTATTTCATGCTGTACGGCGAGGTGTACGCCGACAAGATCGATCCGGACTGCGACAAGAATCCGGGGATGGAGCCTTGTTTGCCCGGCCGTTGGATAACACCGATGGCCATGGCTATTTACCTCTTGGTGGCCAACATACTCCTAATCAATCTACTCATCGCGGTATTCAACAACATCTTCATCGAGGTCAACGCGGTAGCCCATCAGGTCTGGATGTTTCAGCGATTCACCGTCGTTATGGAGTACGAACAGAAACCCGTACTACCGCCACCGCTTATTGTTGTCTCGCACCTTTATATTCTGGCTAGATTCTTGTTGAGGTGAATTTTTTTTAACTCTTAATCTGAAATTTCAACTTTTCTAATAGAACGGTTCAATATTTCGAACGACAAAACATTTGATAAATCCAACTTTGAATTTTCTCTATAGTTTTAGAAGCTTTTCAATACAAATATGTTTATTTATTAAAACAAAACTTTGGCTTTGAAGGTACGTAACCCAGGGCCGGATGCAATCTGGCGAGACCTGTGACAACGGCTTGAAACTCTTCCTCGAGCAGGACGACAAAGAACGACTGTACGACTTCGAGGAGGACTGCGTGGAAGGCTATTTCCGCGAGCAGGAATTCAAGCTTATGATGTCGACCGAGGAGAGGGTCAAAGTTACCACTGAACGCGTTGAGAATATGCACCAGAAGATTGAGGATATCGACAAGAAGGAGAGCAATCAGTCTTCTTCGCTTCAGGTAACATAGCTTTTTTTCTTTCTAATCCGACACGACAATTGATTCATTATCGTTCATTTGAATTGATTGATCGTTTTTGAGAAAGTGAGCGATACGGAAGAGAAACATTGAAGAGACTCGATAATTTCACGTCATACTGAATCCTTTTAGAATCTGTTAATCCTCGCGAGAATAATTCGTTCACGCTTGATGAATCGTTGATCAAGTGAAAAAAATACTTGGCGCACAAGCTGCCGAAGCGTTGCGATCGCCCTCTTGAGATTCGCTGACTCTACCCGTCTACATAATACAGTGCACATAAAGAGAACGCATTTCCCTCTCGATATTTCCATTCACATCGCGAGTAACGAATCAAACATTAATTCATATTTCCGTATAAAAAAAACGTTAAAGAGACTCTTTATGGACGCCCTTAAAAGTTTTATCGCCGTGTAAAAAAAGAAGTAAACTTTAAACCGCCCATAAGAGAATCTTGAGCGTTTCGATGACCCATAAAAAAAACAATTCTAAAAATGTTCACACGCATCGCAGACAGTGGAGTTCCGCATCCGCAAGCTGGAAGAGCTGAACGAGCAGACACTGGCGCATCTCGGCGTTATCCACAGATTCATGGTGACGTACATGCCGACCGGTGGCCCAGGCAACGAGAACAGTAGCAGCAACGAGGCACTGCGTCACCTCGACATCGACTTCGGACGCCCACGTCGAGTATCCGAACGGTCCGAGACCTGCATGTCCGAGGCCGAGTCGCACTCCCAGCTGCCCTGCATTCCGCTGCGTCGCAAAAAACTCATAAGGGCGATGACGGACGCTGCCTATCTGAACATGGCAGCCGGTGGCATGCCGACGCCGCAGCAGCAGCAGCAGATCGAACAGGACGAGGCGGCGGCGCTGAAGCAGGCGGCCGAGGCCTGCGCCGAGTCGCGCGAGAATCTCAGCAGGAACGACTCCTCGGTCAGCGGTGATCTGCCCGGCCTGCAGGACGAGTCCAAGGAGAACACCAGCCACGACGAGAGCGACATTAGCAAAGTCGTCGGCGAGGTAGCTATTACATGATCTATCGTTAAACGTGCACTTTTGGAATTTTAGCTGGACCAGTGTCCGCCAGTCGATTGCTCGCAGATGCACGTCATAAAGTAGTATTTCCAATAATCCGTTAGAGCCTGAACGACAATTTGACGGCGTGAGTGCAGCAGAAACTGAAATGCCGCGTCTCGTTCTTTCTCAGACAAAGGAGCTGAAGGCGGAAAAGTCGGACGAGCGCGACACGTCGGGCGACGTGACGGCCACCTCGGATTCGCGGCAGGACTCCGCGGAGAAGACGAGCCGTCAGAACAGCCGCACGAGGTCCGAGTCGTTGGCCGACGACGCCGCGACAGCCGCGGCTATCGCGGCCAGTGTCTCCGGCGTGGTCGTGCCCTCGGCGAGCTTTCAGCGAGGAGTAACGTGGGCCGAGCCACGCGTTGCCGTCATACAATCCTCGGGCTCCAGCAATTCTCGCTCTCTACTGCTAGCCATGAGGGCCGAGTACACAAGCATCACCGACGAGTTGGAGAGCTACTGCGGACTGTTGAGCCCGCCGAGGACGCCGCCTACTTCACCGCCGCCCTGTCGCGCGAGAAGCACCTCCGAGAGGAGCAATCAGAACCCGGTGGAGATCGCCTGGCAGATAGAGAACGAGCATCTCAGGGACGCTGAGGAGTGCGATTACCAGCAGATGGAGGATCTCATTCAGCGGAGGTGGGTCGATGCTTTTCGCGAATGGATTCGGTCACTGGTTTTGCGCCAATTCATCTTTATCATTCCGGTGCTTTATTGCAAGAGTTTTCAGTTTTGTTGAGCTTTATCGTCCTTGCAACTTTGCACAAAAGCATTAAAAATGCATACTAAATGTTGAACTTGAGTCGAAGCGACGGGAGACACTTGATAAAACACTAATTTGGCAGAAATCGCATGTTCTACAGGTACCACATGAGCGACGAGGACGACGACAGCGGCAATGACGAGGCGCCGCCGGGCGGAGCTACGAGCTCCTTCTTCATAAGCAGCGAGAATCATCCGCGACTACGTCGATCATCGGCGATCGACGAGGACACGACGACGCGACGACGCTGTCATCGTGCGCCACCAACCATCAACGTCACCCGCGAGATCGAGCAAACGCTCGCCCGACCCGCGGCTACGCGCGACTCCGCCGAGTCGGATCCCAATGATAAGGGCATGAGCGGCGTCGCCGCACCCGCTTCCGAGACTATGTGCTGAAATAGTTAGATTTGTAGGGATTTGTAGGTGAGGCATCGAGGTGTAGGAGCGATTTAGATGCAAGAATGACATTTTTAACCATTACATCCGCGTTACGGTCTAAAGCGTGGAACTATTTTCGTTTCTTACGATTTATATTGTTAGTTACTACTGATATATTTTATTCGAAATTAACTATATATTAATGCTGTTTGATTTTAAATACCTTTAAAGAGGAAGCAAAGGTCCTATTCTTTTACCACGACATCTGTTCTTATCGACCAAATGTGAAATATTGGTTTTAGAAAAATATTTTAACTTATGCACGCTACTGTTCGAGGCTGACGTTGAATATGTCTAATACTCTGATCATTTCATCCGTCGCATTGTTTTGTACACGATCTCAGGGTATTAATTGGTCTCAAAGATTTTTTGATATTTGGTCCAGGCTAAAACTATCGAGTATCTTCCGAAGAAGCACCTGTGTTTTTAGCTCATTATATTTATAATTTCCATTAGTTTATAAACAAACGCTTTCAGATGATTCGATTGGATACTTATTTCAATTAATCGTAATAAGTGGTTATAAGATAATTTTTAGTGTGACTTTTGAACCTATCTTAAAAGCGTTTTTTATAACATCGGTTACCTCAAACATATTTTACGTATATTTACGGTATGTTTAGTTCAAAACTTCATAGACTTTTGTTATCAGATACAAAGTGCAATATAATTTTTAAATAGGTGGATGTGTGCACTTGCATTTGTGCATATATCTGAATTCATAGATAAATTATCACTTAAAACTTTTACTTTTTAGTTCTATCCATGTGCATATTTTAACAGCAGGAAAGAGTAAGAGTAAAAAGTTTGCAAATATTTATTTAAATAATTTTAGTAAAATAATTTTCTAAACTCTAATTATAGTTATTTTTTAAATTTCATAAATATAATAACTATGACTTTAATAAGACCCTACTATTATACTAACTATATAAGACTTTAAATTTAACTTAAAGATAAAGAATGTGGTTTGCTATATTATCTTTGTCTTTGCTTACAATAATGCATTACATGCTCAGATTAAATTTATTAATTAATATCTTTTGTTATTTATTAATACATTTATTTTATCGTCATTTTATGGAAGGCTTATTGATTTTCATATTCATGAAATCAAACATAAAAATGATGAAAAAATTTTAATATTTCATGCACAAAGGAAAATCTTTCACAGTGGAACAATTTTCATTAAAAGTCCATCTATGAAAATTCAAAAATTCAATATTGTTCTAGCGTTCGCCCATGTAGAAATAAGGATAAGAATTAAATGATTTTAATAAATTTATAATTGGCTCATTTGATTAGCTAAAATAATTATTTAGTAAAAATATGAGAAAAATAATTGAAAATATTAGAACTTGATTTTTAATAATAAATACAGATATTCAATGCCTATCAAGTTAAATATCAATTTTTGTATCGATTAGTGTGAAATAAGTACACATAATGTGACTTATTTGGGTAGTTTCACTAATTTTAGTACATTTTGTATATAGCTCTGCATTTGTCGGTAAAAGAACTAATTTGTTTTATGCCACGATATTGAATTAAAATTTATTTAGTGATAAAGCAATTAAATTTATTGATAAAATGTTATTTTTGCAAAAGAAACGCCTTTATACCTCTTACCTCGATAGCTATTTAAATCTATATATAACCTACTTCTGGAAGTGATTTGCATACGAAGTGAAACAAAAACTGCAATTTTTGTAGTAGTATATGTATAAAGAGCTAAAATGTCGTGTAGCATCCGATGGAATGAAAAATTGCGCAACTCCAGTTAGATGAGAAAGTCTCACTCTGTCGTTTTTTGCAGTATTGTACTTCACTGTTATAACGTGCGGTAAAACAATCAACGGTGCATCTTATTAAGATTATCACCGCGTATAATAAATTTGAATTGCGCAATTTGTAATCATTTTTAGAATGTCTTTCTCGCTTCCAACAAACAATTCAGCGAATAAAACCTGTTGACGATTTGGAAAATTATAGATAATGTATAAGAATTCAAGTAATGATTTTTTTAAATGCATTAGAATAAGTTAAAAAGCGAATAGCGACAATTTGATATTGTCCGTTTCTTTCACAAGAGAGTTCCAAAACTGTGTAAACTCAAATACGTGTAAGAAATAGTGCATGAATATGATGTGCATTCGATAGAAACACAACTGGATCCAATGAACTTATAAATAAAAACTTATATATAATTGTATACACGTATACATACACTAGATATTTTGTGCATAACTATGATGAGAAATTGTGCTGATAAAATGTATCTATTATCTGTATACAGTTATATATAAACTTTTTCTCCGGGATCGTGCAACATTTTACTCATGATTATTGTGAAAGTATTGCGCAATGTTGCTCGAAAACCTACTGTGGATAGTCGAGCTACGATTTGAAGACATTAGCGCAAGCTTGACAAAACTGAATCAAATTTGAATTGAATTTATAAATTAGTTGAGTTTTTATTTCGTTCATTTCAAATCTTTATTTACTTAAAATCCATATTTTAAGAGATATTCAAAAATTAAAAATGTATATTATTTATTATAATTTTTATAATGTTTATCTACATGATCAATTACTTAAATACTTTAATCTGACTTCGTTGCAGTAGCAATGTTCAGATTGATTTCAATTGCACTAGTTAATTCAAGCTGGTGGAAGAAACTATACGATAAAAGCGCACGCTTAGTTTAGAACTTTTTTCACCAAGCAACAAGTGATACTTTATGGTTCTTTTTTTTCAAATGTGTCGTAATACACGGCTTGCGTATGATATAAGAACGAAATCGAATACGTCATAACAAAACCATGAAAAATCGGTTTACTTCGTGAACGTCGCGAAGCTAATGCAATCCTAATGTACGGATTAAAAAGAAAAACCAAAAGGATTCTTTGCAATGGCAAAACAATATTACCAATTGTAGTACTTAGTATCGAAATGCTAACACCAAGTTAAGAAGTTTCACGATTGTGATGACTTTTTTCGAGGCTTTTATCGTTTTATTTTTTATTATTTTACTGATACGCATGTCGGCGTATTTTTAGTCGATTCAATCGAGTTTATAATGCGCATTATACAATATTGTTATATTTCGATCTTTGTTTTCCTCCGCGGGATCTTTTAGCCAATTACAAATGTAACGATGATTTTGCAAACGAAGGATTCAGTGTGTTGCGTCCCATATATAGCGATGAAGTATCCATCACATCGAATCTACAATTGTATTTACTTGAATGGAAAATTAAAAAAAAATGAAAAATAAGATATTTTACGCGATCAAGCTAAGAATGCTATTTTTATCTATATTGTCGTATGTTGTATATTTATTGAGTATAAAAATTGAATGTGCGAAACGATGAAGTAAAGAACAGGCCAACGTCTCTGTATGCAATTTGTCTTGTGGCGGATGTAAAAACGTCCTTTCGAATAATAAAAGAATAATTATGTGACGTTACTTAAGAAACTTTCGACTTGTTTTCGATGAAACGCTTCGCAAAAAAGATGTTAAACAAGGACCACACACATTCGTCAGAGTCATATCACGCGGTGAATTAAATATCATATATATATTCCCCACGCATAACAAGGACTGCGCCAAAATCTGTGTTATATAAAACTTAGGATGAAGTTGCCGAACATAATACCACCGGGAGAAGAAATTATACATAATTATAAAACTCTACATTGACGTTTATGCAAAATTATTATATTTCTGTATATGTATTACACGTAATTATGTTCAAGCGATACGATTAAGTGCTATACAAATATAACGGAATTATAAGATTTATGTAATTCTAAATACTAAATTGTTTAAGATTAATATATACACTCATACTGTCAAAATAGCGCTGCTAGATGTACATTTTTCTGCTGCAGTTTGTTGGAACAACAGAACAACGTCACTATTCCTTGACGATTATTTTGTAGTTTAAATATTATGTGTGTATAATTAATTATTTCCATACATATACAAATACATAAATTTACATAACAGTGTGTAAACTTATCGATAGCATGATTACGTTAGCAACATTAATCAATTTTCATACACAATCATAATTTCAGTGTAATTACGTATAACTTTTTTTCTCGGACTAGCTATTGAATACTGTACATAAAGTAGTGTGTATCAAACAAACAAAGTATCAAATCAAATGTTCAAGCAGGCCTGAACACTCTTCCTTCGAAATGTAATGATATTTTACCGAGACGTAATATTTTATCGATGTAGCCAATATGTGGAGAAGCTTCTTTGAAATTATAGCGATTGTCAGGGCGCGAACGAAGGAAGTATACATTGTAGAGAAAAAGAAGAGAGAATCTAGTTTAGTACAGATGCAAGAGAAATTCAGAAAATATTTTAGCGTAAACAATTCCATAAAGCGTTCGTTCACGACGAGCGATTTTTGGTTTGATGCCTCAAGTATTTTTCTACGTAGAGTAAAATCAAGCTTCAAAGGGATTTCTCCATTGTTAAGATGAAAAACCTAAACGATTGTTAATAAAATGCCTCAAACACTGAAAGGATTATTCTTCGATAAGATGAACAATATATATTTTTCTCCTTTCGTTTTTAAAGTAGGAAATCTTTCAATGCATTTCATGACATGTAAGAAAAGACGAGAAAATAGAAAAGATATATGGAAGATAAAATAATAGAAATTGTAGATTCAGCTCAATCGGTAGTTAGTCGATAATGTAGAGCAGACACTTGCGATTCTCGAGAAAGGCCTAAAACGATAAAAAAAAGTAACAATACGTGTCATATCTTTATAAACAAAACTTTCTATGAACTGCACATTAAACGGCAGGAAGGAGTTTTCGACGAGGCGTTCGTACATTTTTTGTCTCTGCTCGTCACTCTGTCTCGCTATCTGCCTTCCGAATATTGTTCATTTTTTCAGACACACATTTCACACTTATTGTATACTATCTAGTCAATACGAAAATTTGCCGAATAATAAAACACTGAGAAAACCTAATAAAAAAAAAACAATATTTCATCGAGATATACAGTAACTTTTTGTGCTTTCATCTGCGCTTTTCGTCATTGTTACATTTAAAAAAGCAGGCATATATAAAAGCGGTCTGACTTGGGGTAGTTACTTTGAAAATGAGAATTTTTCGTGATGTGGATATGTCGTACTCTTTTGTATAATCAAACATGATTTAATAAACGTATTTGTATTCGTGACTATAAAGAGTAATCGATAAGTTGATAAAAATGTAATACGAGTATTTGTCAGCTATATTATATAAAATTATAGAATATATATTTTGCATATATCTCCTTGTATGAGTACATAAAACTTGTCTTTCGTATAAATAAGTCTTTCATTTCAAACATAACTGAAAATTCATTTTTATCTGCGAATAGATAAGTTTAAGAACGAATACGGAAATTGTCGTTTTTCAAGTAACTAAAACGTGTGTCCATGCGATTACTAAAAAAAAAGCAATAAAAAAGTATATCGTGCATGTTAATAAATCTTTAAGGCCCACTAAATAAAGAAAAAAAAGAATAAATCAAAAGCAATATGCTCTGCGAAGCATGCCAACAATCTTCGGTATTCTCTCCTTGGCCTACACGCACGTTGTTTATTGCTTGCTGTAAAACTTATTTTTTACAAAAGCCGTTAGCGGCTGTTTTCTTCACGTATACGCATGCGTAACTTATATGAATAAAGAAAAAAAAAAGCTGAAGGGTTTGATTCCGAAAGTGCTATCCATTTTATCCATTGATTTGGTTTCAGGAGAACGATGGAATATGAATTTTCTACTTGATTCGAATCATTAAATATAAACAATACTTAAAGAATCATGTTTGTAAAGAAAAACTGCCAGCTTTATTACACTATATTTATTTTTTAAGATGAGTACGGTGATTCAATAAACGGTGTCATTTTGTAAAACGTTTTTGTACCAAAAAAAAAGATGGATTATCTTGTAAACGGAAACGCAACCCCTTCAAATTTATTTTTAACGACGTCTCCTGCTCGTTATCATTTACTCGTGATGCGCATCCTCTCTTCTCCCAGAGATTCCACATTTACTGTTTATATAGAAAAAAAAACAAAAGTGTTTATTCGAGTCATCAAATCCTGTATACTCGATGTCAAGCGATTCTATTCTAAACTTTAAGAAGAAGAAAATGAAAAATAAAAAGAATGAATAAAAAGTCCGACTGAATTGTACTTATAATAAATATGCACTTATTCAAAGAGAAGGAACATCGCATTCGAGCGACAGTAAGTCGCCTGTTATATTGATCGTGTAAGCTCGCTTTTACAAAAGCTTTCAAAGTTTTACTCGGTGCTTGTAACACTAAAAGTAACTATCGCCGAGTACGTTGATTCTAAACTGATGGGGGATTTCTTTTCCCCGTCTTTTTATTACTCACTTGTAATCTACAATGGAGAAATGATTCTGTGAGATGAGTATTTGTTTATGGCATCGTGTCTCTTACAACATTTACAGAGATTTTAAGATTAATGTATAATCATGATTAAAAATTCTCAAATCTAAGTGTGATAATCAGTAATTTTCACTTTCACCATTTTTACTTTTTTTTTTTTTTTTTTTTGACAATGTAAAATTGGCAATCGCTAAAATTAATGATAATTTTAAAAAATAGTTTAAAAATTGAATATTTATCACCGAGTCGTTTTTCCATTGTAGGATTAGTAATAACTTTTTATTTTAGAGTAATTTTTCTCCCTTCGAAAATTTTTACACGATCGTATGTACAATTGCCAGTTGGCTTGCGACAAGTGTAAGCGCAATTTTCTTGTATATACATTATAGAGTAAAAATACACTGTAGAGAGAAATAAGTTGAAAAAGAGGTGAAAAATAAGGAACAGAAAGACCGTTTGAAGGGCGTAGTTCGGTGAAATTTCATTGTATTCTTAATAATGTAAAATTACCATTATATACGCATATGTAACTTCGATGTCTATAAGATTCAGTGAAGAAAAAAACTCGTTGTGTTCTTGATAAAGGAGAAACGGTACTGAATCTACTGAATTGTGAAAATTTTATTATTTTATATTGGTTTCAAGATTTAACTTGATTTTAAAGTAATTGAACCGTTATGTTGAATATTACTTAATTACAGCGAATGGAGCCGTTAGAAGTGTACGTACTAAGACTTTGCTGTGTTGATCATTTCTTTTTTGCTTTCACGTCACTTCTGAGTGACATTTATTTTAACATTTTGCATTAATAAAAGCGCAAGAAATTCATCGATATTTCAGTACAATAAATAGCCAATTAATTTAAATTTGTTTGTTTATTTCTTTACTATATACAATGTTTAAATTCAAGTAAGAGTTCATATCTCTGTGAGATCAAAACATTTTACTTGTATTTTCCTCGTAAAGTTGAAGTACCATTTCCTCTTCATTATTCTTATACTCGGGAAAGAAACTTTTATGTTGCAAACTATATACGTATCTGTAAACGCTTATGCTCATACTTACTCTTTTCTACTTGTATGTGTTTTTAAAATAGAACCGAAACAACGACGATATTTCGTGGATTTTTTAAAAAATGGGACTTACAACGGAGATATTTTTTTACATTTAACTGTAAATTATATAAGTACGAGTATATTTTCACTTATAAACTATATGGGCAATAATTGATTGGCGTAATTTGTATGCATTATGCAATGAAAAAAAAAAAGATAATGGAAAGTACATAGTCGATAATGATAATTTCAAAAATTTCACCAAAGCATATTCCTGAACGATGAATGAGATGTGTATATGTACATATATATCTCTCTCAACGTCAATATGTATCCAATACAAAGCGAGACAAGTTATTTTCCTAGTCAGAGACAATATGAATTTCGAAAGTCGTGCCACTGGATTGTATATCATTCATTCGACTATAACTTAGCACAAATGATATAAATAAAAAAAGAATGTGCGTAGATATGTGCGATGATTAATAAGTTGTAATCCGAAATGCATAAACACATGTCTATGAAATACATAACATATTTAACGTGTATACGAGAATTTGTTATTTGTCTTTTTTTTTTTCTTTTGCTTGTTATTACATTTGTTTTATCGCCGAACCTTTAGTTCTTTTTCATACCTTATAGTTAGACACAATTAGTTACCTAGTATTAAGTTCATTGATTTGTTGGAATTTTTTAATAGTATATTATTAGTCATTGCTTTGTTTATTTTTTCAGAAAATTGTCTTTGCGAAAATATGTATCTCGATTTGCTTTATACATTTTTATATCTTTCAATAAAATCTTTGTTTTCAAAGTTTATTGAACCCAGAATATTGATTTTCTTAACTAATCATTATTCCTTACATCCTCAAAATCTTAATGGGTATTGTTTTTCATAAATATATACATTTGCGCTCTTAAAGCAACTTCATTGAACACTATCAATTGACATTATCAATGAAATTATTTATTCCATATTTTCAAGCTATTTTCAAAATTTCCCGGTGTAAATAAGAAACGTCAGAATTGCCCGTCATAAAACCGCAGCAGCCAAACGAACAAACCTCCCGCGACCCCAGCATCTCCAAGCGGAGGAAACCGGCAGCTACGTATCTCCCTCCTTGTCTCACCACCGTCTATTCGCGAGGCTTAGGCTAAAGTCGGGACTGACCGGCTCACGGTGCGAGTGCAGCGGCGGCATTCGCGCTTCAAACATGGCAGCGGCTACCAGCGTTGTCGTGCTCGACCGGGGCAACAATACCACCTGCACGATCAATCTACACGGTGTGTGTCTTCTGCAAACCTTCTTACGGATCCACTTTTTTTTTATATCCTTCCTCTTCTTTCGCCCAGATTACCACGTCTCTCCCGTCTTAAAATCTCGTGCAATCTACACTTACGATTTTTTTTATATATACAAGTCGCGTGTGTGATGACATCGAGACAGTGTGGGAAGAAGTTGGACGTTTTTTTTTTCGTTAGCTGGAACATTGGGTGTTTTGTGCTTGATCGAGGGCGTATTTGGTGCCGTTCGGTGTTAAATTTTGAAATCGATCCGCGTGACGAGCCTATGGTGTTTTATTGTTTTTTCGTGAAGAGAAAAAAGGAAAAAATTGCAGAGCGGTTTTTCGCGGGAAAGTTGCGCCGGTTCGAAATGTCGTGGGAGCACCTTACAAGTGCACCGTTTTGTTTTCTTTCTTTGAACGGAGATTCGGAACGTGTTCGAATCGTTGTTTGATGGTTTATTTTGAAACGTACGATTACAGTGTATTATGATTGGCTGCAATGTAATGTTACAATCTTAATTTTTATATTGTTTAATTAAATGCATAATGAGATATGATCTATCTGAAAATATCGATATTAGTTAATGGTAGTTTTAAAAAAGAATTGTTGCATAAGATATTGTTTGATTGCAGATTTTAAGAAAAAGTGCAATTCACTATTCTGCTTAGCGTTTCTTTCTTCGGCTACGCGCAGTTGTAAAACATCAGGACTCAAATGTGTCGCGCATAAATCAAGCCAAGTTGTGTATTAAAATTTGATTTCGCAATGTATCGGTCGCTGCTAAAATTTACTTTGTAATACGATATTTGCACAATAAACCAATTGTTTAAACTACGGTCACTTTATCATTCTACACGCGACTATTATTTTTATTGCAATCGTAAAAAAACGCGTTGCATCAAACAAATTAGTGGATTTAAATGCCGCGGTAGCCAAAATTGAAAAGGGAAAGAAAAACTATTTTATATAACTAACGATAAAAAATAATTACCAGCTATATCGCTAAATAACAACGTGAAATTAAAGTATACCACGACTTTCGACTGATAAGATAGAGAAATTAAGAAAGATTTCTGTTTACCGTCTCGAAGATACGGGTACGAGTGTAGCCTGTGACATAACGCGATTTTTCCTCGGTGAGCGTGCATATTTTCTGTATTTGCAGCGTGGATGCACTTCGTACCGTTCGAACGTCATTGAGATGTATATATGTATGCGTAATGAGCCGCGGTGTACGAATGGGACAGGTTGCAGATGCATTATAGCGTTCAAACGAGTTTTCTCCCGGTGACACTCTAATATAGATTCTAACGGCCTTCTTCGTTACTGACACTTTGAATGAATCGGCGATATACTGATCCCTTGAAGCGAAATGTGCTTGATTATTTTATTTTTGAATTTATTGAATGGGATATCGGTATCGGGGAAAGAATGATTTAATCATAGATTTATAATGGGTATTTTCGTTTTGCAGGTGCTACTGTGGTGTCTTGGCGTGTCAACAACCAGGAACAGTTATTTGTTAGGTAAGTCGAATTATGATTCCATTTTGAAAGAGAGTTTACAATTAAAATTGCATCAAATGATAAAGAGACCTTAAAAGTGTGCTACTTAATGTTCTAGCGTATTTCATGATATAGACTAACTTATAGTTATTTATAAAATTTATTAGGAAATCTAAATAATTTTATATATAACAAGTAGCGATAGAATTATTTTATCAAAGATTGCTTTAGAGGTTTAGTAAAAGGAAATTTTTCAAATATAAAGCTTGAAAAAATTCGGTAATATTAAGTTGGGTATTGCATAATAGAGTTTTTTCTTTACTGCATTCAAATACCAATAATAAGAGCATAACATTTCATTTGAAAACCGCACTAATTAGAATCGAAAACGTTATAAACAAACTAGTATTTATAATCCGACATTTTTATGCGGTGGCAATAAATTGTTAAAAAATGTGTCGCACACAACAAATTGCTATATCGTAAACATGTGGAAATCGTTTTAATTAATTTTTTACTGCAAGCCTCAAGCGTACGATATTTTTCCCGTAAGTGCTTTATTTGTTTTTACCAAAAATTAATTTTAGTTGGTTGCTGTCGGTTCCGTAGATAATTACAATTATATAATATTGTATGATTTTTTGCTAAAATTTTTAATCTTTAAATTAATTAAATGCCACGTGTTTTAAAATCAAGTCTAAGCTCATTTATTTGTTTTTTATTATTTTTTTAAATAAGGCCTTATCGGTATTTTACTGATATTTGAAGCTGTAAAATAAATTGGGTATGCAAACCAGTTCTAACTGATTAATTAGAATGAAAATACTTTTGTATTGCGAACGCGCTTAATAATCATTTCTTATTAAATACAACGAATTACTCATTCGATTTTTGTTTAAGAATGCTTATTAATCTTTAACAAAAAAAACGAACTCTCTAATTTAACGCATAAGTAAAAAAATTGATTATATTAGAATAGATTTATTTACAAATCAATTACTCCAAGTCATAAAACGAATAGTCTAGCTAAACAGCAGAAATCCATCTACCAACATATCGATCACAATACAATTTTATAGAATTCAACGTATTCAACAGTACATAAAATATCACCAAACTGAACTGTAAACTTTTTCGCTATTCAGATATAACACATATGTCCCCTTTATTTTCCTATCGCTTACGCGCTCGCCTCGTCTGTTGAGAAATTCGTAAGTCTGTGCGACAGCGAAGCTGCGACAGAGAGACGGTATGAAAAAAAAAGTCAGCACAACGACGACGTCGCTGCTGCTGCTGCTGCTGCTGCTGCTGTACCACAGGAATTAATTAATACTAGAGGCTTGCATATTATGAAAGAAGGTTCGCGCGTGAGCGAAACTGTGCGCACGGCTTCTCTCTCTCCCCCTCCCCCTCTCTCTCTCTCTCTCTGTCTCTTTCTCGGTGCTTTTTGCGAGGTGTGCAAAGAGCGAGAGCTAGCCGATAAGCGGAATTTCGCTGTCTAATAAATGCCCGCGCTACACATTTGTCAGACGTGAATTATAGGGATATTCCGTTTGCTTCTTGCTTCGGATTAAATGGAATTATGAGTTTGGAGTTAATCCTCATTGATTAAATTGCAATTTATTCGATAAATGTGTTTTTTCATCATTATATTTTTAGAAATTCAATTAACAATATAATTTATCAATTTCTCTGTTATTTTAATCGTTTATACTAAAAACTGTAAGCGTTTTCTTTTACTTTAAGCACATTACCGAAGAATAACATGATGTTTCGAATAACAAGACAGATTAAGTTACATACAAAACAATGAAAAGACATTTGGAAACGAAAAGTTTTAATATGCACCGCGAAAGAAAAATTGCGGCGGTTTTTCTCGTTTCGTTGGACATGAAAACGGACGTGCGACGCGTAGACTAGTGCATCATGAATTAATGACTACCGTATCTTTATTTTATATACCCGATCAATCAACGTCGGAACCATCTCTACGTCATTCAAACTCTTTGAACCACATAAACATTTCCGCGTGAAAACAAAAAAAAACTTAATAGCATCGTATTCCTAAAGGGATGCGGTAGCAAAAAACGTATCTTTTCCTTTGGCTGATATCTTTTCCATTTGTAATAAAAAATAGTACTTAGACTTGACCGGCATAGTATTATTTATTTAGCATTCTAAGAGATGCAAGGCTCATATTTTTTAATTAATTGTAAATTGTAACAGAGAAATAGATAAAACAATCTTCGGAGTAGTATCGCCACTACATCCCCTTAACTCGTTTCATAAAGCAAAGCAAAAAATCTCGGCTCGGTCAAGCGCGAACTCATATAACTTTCAGTCTCGCGATACACGTATCCCTCCGTTTTCATCGTCGAATACTATTATACACGGCAAAGTGTCGAGAGCTGCATCGCTCGGGCTATATCCTCCGATTCCGGTGCAGCGAATCAGCGGCGTTGCGTAGTAGTAGTATAGTCGAGAACGCCGAGGAGACGCCGACACGTAGTTTTTCCTCTTCTTTATTCCTCGCTCGCAGCGTCATATATAGGTAGGAAGAGAAAAGAAGAAAAGTTCAGCAATAGTCGCTTACGTCATCGCCGCGCGCTTAGAGTGCAAGCTCATTTTCGTGCGGCTATGGTGATGTGCAGCGATGATGCGAGCCGCCGTAGAGGAGCGATTATGGCCCGACGCCAATCGCAATTATCGACTTTCCACGTATAGGATTACGCGTGGTTTTGGCTTTTGTATTATACGAACTTTTTGAGTTTCCTTTTTCGATGTAACGCTCTGGTAGATACGTGAACGCAGTTTCCGGTTGTGTAATTAATCGGATGGAGAATCTCGATAGTATTTCGAGTGAGATTAATTTTAGCTCTTTTTGAAATATTTCGCGATCGTTGCATTTTTTTCGATGTTTATATTTTATTTTTGTGTAGGAAAAGGAGTATTGATCGGTTTAGTGGAATTAAATATTAAGCTTATGCTGAAATACCGAAAATTTAATAATTTAAGCTAGAACTGAAATCGTGTCTCCTACATTCTATATACACAGAATATAATAATGAAATTTAATATTTATCTGGTTTTATCGAATGCTATTAGCGATCGTTTACTTTTTGTCCCTCTGTGCCAGTCGAAATAAAACGCCGACAAACCCATCAAAATCGTCGTCGAGAAAAATCGCACGTCCACTCTACGAGATTTCCGCGGCCGTCAACCCATGCACTCGCGCATCCCAAAAAGGAAAAAGGTTCGCCAGACCAAAAATAAAATGGGGTGTCAGGTTTTGCGCGAGTTTTCCCCGAAATGGACATCAGCGCCGTCAAGAGTTTTTTCCCAAAATTTTTTATGTGCAGACTCAAATTTATTATGCAGATTGACATAATGTGTATATGTATGCGCGCGCTCGTGTATGAGTGTACGTTACAGAGAAATGCAGAAAAACTCGTGGCTCGATTAAGGGGGGTCTGCGGGATGCTGCAGCTCAAAGGCTACTATATCATGCATTTTCAAGAATTTTTAGCTTCGCGCATGGCGAAAGAGTGGCTTAAATAATGTAATATAAACATGTGGAAATATTGCTGCAGTTTAAGCATTTATACTAAACAAACATATTTTCTGTTACAAAATTTTTACTTGAATTTCATATCAATTTTTCTAGTTTTTTCTCGTATATATCAACGGTCTGTGAAAAATCTTATGAACAATAAAATTACAAAATGACAAGTAGAGCAGTATAAATTAACAGGTTAACAAACTCAAACTTATTGTTTATTAATAGTACTGTAATAAGTTTGCTCTCAAAAGACTCTTAAGTGAAAATAAATTTGTATCCAACGATAAATCAGCCTGGCGTGATTTCCACATCCTTATTCGCAGCCTAAACGCAAATTAACTAACACGTCCGTTTATACAATACGCACAAGTTCAAACAACCACACCAGGCCAGATGTTTGTTACAAGAGATGAAGAATTAGTAATTACATATACTATTATTAAAATAAATCGTAATAAATGCAAACTCGAATTTTTGGAAACCAGTAAAATTTAGAAATAATGAGGATAGTGAAAGGGGAAGAGTAAGAAAATCAGATGATAAGATGAAAATGTGAAATTTCTTGGACCGAAAGATTAATGTCTTCTTAAACTATGTTTCACGTCTTTCTTAAACATTCTTCAGGAAAGGCCAAACGTGAGATTAATATACTTACCCAAATGAATCATATGTATTTTTGTACATCATCCATCGTTTATTTGCTAAATGTTTATTGAATTTTCACTCATCTCATACCAAAACTGTTACTGTTCATAGTTAATGTTTAAAAAAAGTAAATCACTCGAAGACATCTTCGACCGGCAACACCTGCGCGCAGCTCGCATCCGATCTGCAACAAGCCTCCACTGCTATAAATCAAAAAGACGCTCAAGCCTTTTACCTATATGCATACATCAACCGATCACCCATGGTGTGCATAACATTTGAACTCGCATACGAAATCAGCAGAGACGAAGATATGCACTCCACACTGTTATAGTAGAGATGGAAAGAGAGCGTGAGAGGTGAGAAAAATATATTCCACGAGGGGAAGCAGCAGCGATCTAACTGTTTTGCGTTTTACGGTTAGGGGCTCGATGCTCATCGTCGCAATCCTCCACCTCTCTACTGCACGCGCGGGAAAAAAGGGCTACCGCTGCCGGCGCACCGGAGGGATATTGTTGCGCGCATCCTCGTGCGGCTCTATAAGGAAATCACACGAGGGAATATTAATTTATTGTAATGCACTTTGTACCTTGTTCGTGCCTTGAACTTGATGCACGATTAAGGAAATGAGACTGGAATGTTGCGTTTACAAGCCCGAGTAGGTCGTAGATTGATGTGTAGGAACTGTGGGAAAACTTTGGGGAATATGGCGCGTCGTATTTGCTTTGCTACGCCGATCCCAAATTCCGCATCGATTAATTTTCAAATAATCTAATTAAGCAGAAGAATAGCGGACATCCAATAGCAAGTTGATAACTAAACCTCGCGTTTATAGCTTAACAACATTTGTCCGTAAGTATCGTCATAAATTTAATCTCAATAAGTCAATGAGAAACTCGCCCAAAGTATAAAATCATTTCACTTGGTTGTCTTAAATATAATTCCTTGGCTACCATCTCCATGAACTTTGTCGTTTCAACTATGTAGTATCGATTCGGTATCCATGTGATTTAGAATAAAAAAAATCTCCAAAATCATCTATGATTCTCGACCGTCATCGCGCAAACGCAAACCGAATCGAAACGGATTGAAACACCCAACGTTACACAACCAATTATCCGTGTATCACCCAAGAAAGTCTGTATCATTCTTCCGCTCGCCGTGTATTCTTACAAACTCCTCTCAACAGCGAGAAAAGAATTATACGGACAAGTAGCTCTCCTACAGTAGCGTCGCCGCTTCCTCAAAGCTCCGCACTCGGGAAAAATGATGTAACGACGCCCTTTTCGAAAGGAGCGTGGAAAGCCAAGATCTATCTATCGTATCTGTGGTACAGGACCATAGAGAAAAGCACGATTCATCTCGCGAGCCGCTCGCGTATAGTTTGGTGAACGGGATGGGCATAAGAAGGAGAGAGTAGGGGATAACGGGGAGGGGGTTAAAGGCCGAAGATTAAGGATCCCAACCTCGACTTCCTCTTCTCTCTCCCTCTCGCTGCTTGCGTTTCTTCGTCCCTCTCTCTCTCTCTCTCTCTCTCTCTCTCTCTCTCTCTCTCTCCACGATGGTTATACGTATGTATTTTGTAACGCGAGCAGGACATTGTCTCTTTCTCTCCGCCCGATGTGCGTATGTATAGTACCGTTTCTTCTTTTCTTTGCACTCAGTGTCTGCCTCTCTAGTGAATAATTCTTCTGAATCGCTATACGTACAGTCGGATTTGAGAGGTTGACCTGGAAATTATCGTATCGGTTTATTTTTTTTAACTTGTATATATATTTACAAGGTTTTTAAAATGATGTTGAGTTTCATATATAAATTAGCGAAGCAGATTTTCTAAAAAGTTCTGAAACTTTTCAACTGGTTATATCATAATATACATATATCGAGCTGATATACAATACTTTTCAAATTTCTTTCAAAACTACAAATTGATTGATAATTCCGCACATTCGCTTCTACACTCACAATTATCTCATCTAAAAATTATCTCATCCTCGTTCGAAATGATTAAGACTTTCCCGGGCTTCTTGTAAATTTTGTACAAACCTGTACATCCAAAAACATACCTCGAGTCAATCTTTCTCAGCTTCCCTTTCAGTTATACAGCGTTTTCTCTCCCTCGTGCGCATTTGAGCGCAGGCCAGAAAGGATCACACACTCACTCTCTCACACACACACGCACATATACACACATAACACTCGAACCCCTCTCTCTCTCTCTCTCTCTCTCTCTCTCTCTCTCTCTCTCTCTCTCTCTCTCTCTCTCTCTCTCTCTCTCTCTCTCTCTCTCTCTCTCTCTCTCTCTCTCTC